>APFE031309597.1:0-16690 GCA_000404065.3 Pinus taeda
ATATATAAGCCAACTGGTGTAGAATAGAGGGTGATGGGGTGTATTGTTAAGTCACTTTGTGATGTGAAGGTCACGAAACTTTGTGGGAAAAAATCTAGTCATGTTAAGGGTTGGTGTGGCCTAGGTCGGGAGATCCCCAGGGAATTTTGACGGCTTAGATGCCCCTGGGTTGTGGTTTCTCAAGCCACGAGTCAAGCCCAATGTAATCTTCGATGAACCCGTCATTTGACAAACAAACAAAAACAATTTAAATATACAAATCATTTAATGCAAAGGAATTCATATATGCATTGAATCATTATATCTTTCTATTAAATGATTTAAAAAAATTATGCATTAAAAAAATGAATTAATCTGTGTTTAATATAAATTTAGATGGTTAAAAAAAAAAAAAAAAAAGGGAAAAAACACTGGATATAATGTACCAATACATTTACCCAAAAAATATGCTCCCATATTCTAAATATTTTGACAATATAAAACACAAAAAAAAACTCCACAACGTACGTACCAGTATATTTACCCAAAAATTATGTTACCATAATTCATTTTGACAATATTAAAAACAACAACAACTCGATGTAGTCAGCGATAACAAGTATATCACTAAGTGAAATGATAAAAATGTATCCATTAAAAAAATTGATTAATCCATGTTTAAAATAGATCTAGATTAAGAATAAGTCTTCTCACCAAAAAACGTGTAGATAAAATAAATTTAGATGGTCACAAGTTTGTTGACTATTTAAAAATTTAAATAAAATAAATAAATAATTTTTTTATTTATAAATGAGCATATATAATATAAATATTTAAATAGGTCATGGTCTGGATAGATAATGATCGGTGTTTTGGTTAAGCATTCGAACTCATTGGTTCAATTCCTAACCTCGATCAAGTCAATTGTTCAAGTCTCAACCCCGATCAAGGGAAAATATTAGACATATGAAAGGTAGTCCGCCAAGTTATAAAAAAAAACATAAATTTTAAAAAAATCATTTTAAAAATCAACACAATTATATATATATATATATATATATAAAATGCACCTAAAGACATTGTACACACATTAAGAGGATCAAATCTAGTCACTTTAAAAGAGTCTTGCGTATCAAGAAATTTGATGGACTTGGTAGATTAAGAGTTAACATGGATCTAGGCTCGTTATAAATTTTCTTTATAATTGAGGTTCATAAGTAAACTTCTATGTACGCATTTGATCCCAATGTTAAGCCTAGATCTACCAAGGGCCTAGAGGGATCAAATCTTTTTCATTGTAAAAGAGATTTGCGTATCAAGTGATTTGATCCTCTGGGCCCTTGGGAGATCCGGAGTTAATATGGATCTAGGCTGGTTTAATTTCTTCTTTAAATAGATTATATTCCACATGAATACCATGGTTTCTCAATACTATGGGCCATTTTATTTTTTATTATATTTTTATATGGTTATTTTTATTTTATTTTATTTTGACCAAGTTAAAATGTTTACATTACATTATTTTTTATTTAATTTATTTGTCCTAATTTAATTTTATTTTTATTTTTATTTTTATCTATTTTGACTTACTCAAAATGTTAAACATTACATTACAACATCTCTACCCAAGCAAACATTTACATAAATCAACTCTACTCGCCCTATAAAAAATGGATTGGGTGAGGGGAAATCTTGGATCACAAATAATATTATAGTATTATATTTTACCCAATATTTATTTCCACACCACTGAGTAAAAAGTTGTCAAGGGTGGGAGGAAATACTAATTAAAATGTAATATTATTACATTTTATCTAATATTACATCTTATCTCAATATTTCCCCTCACTTGTGCTAATTTTATAGTTGAATTTGTTTACTTCTAAACTTTACATCTTACTCAATATTTCCCCTCTCCTGTGCTAATTTTATAGTTGAATTTGTTTATTTTTAAACTTTACATCTTAATATTTTCCCTCACCCGTGTTAATTTTATAGTTGAGCTTGTTTACTATTAACCTTCAAATATGAAGAAAAATTACAACCAAAAGCAAACTAGTTGAGGGGAAATATTGAGTAAAATGTAATATTATAGTATTATGTTACCTAGTAAAAAGTGGATGGAGATAGGCAAAATACTAGGTAAAATGTAATAATTGCATTTTACATTATATTCCCCCCCACCTCCTCCCCTCACCCTAGCTCAATTTCATAGTTAAGCTTATTCATTTGTAAACTTATGGAAAGAATTCAAAAAATATTAAAACAATTATTCACGTTAATAGAAATAAGAGATGTTCTTATAATCCATTATGAGAGATAAATATCCTTTTGTATAATACATTTTTTAGATTGAGTTATAAACATGAAATTTCCAATTCTCCTAGTTGAGCTACATTACTTACATTATTTGTTATATGCGAGTACAAAATGAAAATCTAGCTTCTATGCATAACACGTTATGTATTCTTCCATTCAATGATAGAAATAAAACATACAAAAAGAGATAGGCCCACCTAATAGGTCACTACAAATATATACACATTATGTATTCATCCATTCAATGGTAGAAATAAAACATACAAAAAGAGATAGACCCACCTAATAGATATGTACAAACATCGAACAAACCGATAATAAAAATGTTTTACCTTTACTAGCTACATGGATTCAATGTCATCATTTTCTACAACTAATTATTGTATCAAGAGGCCCTCTCCATCCGCGTAAGGTAGAGATGTTGTAATGTCTTATCCTCTTAGAAAGAGACCTTTATGCCTTCCACCTAGTTCATTATCTAAGAATGTTGGTTTTTTTTAAGGTGTTTGCCAAGATGGGGTTTGTGGATGGGGAGTCTAACACCCTCCTCACACATCTACCCAAGTAACCAACCAACTGGGGTAAACATGCAACGAGATGCTACTATGATTGGATTTGACCTCCTATGTGACCTTAAGGAAGTGGAATCGACGAAACACATCAACCAACCTATCCACATCAGCAATAGAACCCTCAGGAGACATGTCAGCCACTCAGACATCTTGCCCCTGGGTCCCACTGATGTTCTAGACATCTTAAGCCTCAATCGTTCCAGAAACCCAGAATCGCTCTCACAAGCTTGCCTGTGAATGTCTAGAGACCCAATTTTCCAGTTTTGTGCCATCTTCCCCGGGATTGAGCCACTTTTCAGGTCCTGAGCCCAAGTCACTGCCTAGAATGGAATGATAACTTAATATCAGTAAAATAATAGGGAAACAATGATGCAAAAGCAATAAGTTAAACAAGACCTTAATCAGATCCCTTCTAGCCATGACAAACATTTCATTAAACATGTTGCAAGCATGTAATCTACAGGTATAACCAACATAATTAAACATAGGGATCTTGTACTTATCTAAGAATCGCTAAGAACCTTTCCTCCCTCAAGTCATTTGTTGCATTACCATCTATTAGGCCATATATACATTATTCATTCATTTACAAGTAAAAACATGCTGAGAGCCATACATAGTTGTTGTCATAAAAACACATATAACCAGCATAATAACAACAGAAATACTCATGAAAGTACAGCCATATGAACCACATATAATCCATCAAATTGCTCATAGAAATACAAGGAGAAATAACCTTTCATTAATGATGCAAAAACCAAACCCGGGATCGGACTTCCACATTCCACCTGACCATAGAAAGGTTGAGCCAAATCTCTCTTTAGCCATTCACCCCCGTGTCATATTCCAAGCATGAATGTGGGACTCAAACCAAAAGAACCAATAAGGGCATATGAAGCCTAAACCACCTCACCCTCATCAATAGAAACAGGGCTTTACCGTAATCCATCCCAGATCATTAGGCCAACACAATGAACACATCATAACAGGGTTTACCGTGATCTCCACCCGATCACTAGGCCAAACAAGCATGGGTGCCACTGGATTTCTCCACCTACACCGTGAGGAATTTTCCTGTCTCATAGTCTCTCAGGCTTTATCGCAATCCAAAACTAGATCACTAGCCCCTAAATCGAGACCCACTCTTTAGGCTTTACTGCATATCCCAAACCCAGGATTACTAGGTTGAACAAAGAGTAAACCACCTCTTGGATTTACTGTATATCCTGCCATTTATTGGTAAGGATTCCTAGGCCCACCAAGGCAACACAATCTTGGCTTTACCACAACCCACAGTCTGGCTCAGGAGTCACTGGGCCAGTGGATTTAACGTGATCCACAGTCCGATTTAGGGACCACTAGGCCATGTGCTCTATCATTGAGAGATCCACCCCACTCATCTTTGAATCCATCTGGCAATCCATCTCAACCAAAACATGAGAACCTCGTCACGCCATGGTTATCCAGAAATGGCAAGGCTAGGTTGAAAGCATTGTTACACCTGGCAAACCCCATGCCACAATAGCAAAGAACCACATGCAATACCATGAATGCCAAATCTAGCAAGGAAAATACACATGCAAATCGATACCTACAAAGAATTTTGTTGTATCTGCTTGATCCTGCCTTTCCCTGCTTGATCTTTGCTTCCTCTTGCTTTCTTTGCCTTTCTTTCTCCAAAGCCAAAAATACTTAAAGAAAACTCTAAGTGTTAAGAGTGTGTGAGAGAGAGAGAATAATTAGAGAGCTCCAAAACTCAACTGACCAAAGGCTACCAATTGATCCTCGTAAGCTTTTTTATGAACGAGGCCTCTATTTTCTTCATTTTCCATTATTTTCCTTCAATTTCCTCCTCACATGCAACTTGTGACCTTTCACCTTCCTTTGCTCCTAATTTCCATTATTTTCATAAATTAATATGCCAAAATTTCTTTTTGCCTTTCCAAATCCTTAGCCATTGCCTTTGTCAATTTCCTTAGCCATAAGTAATCAAATGAACATCCCCTAGGATGTCTTGCCCAACATTCACCTTGGAACAAGTGTCCCATCAATTGTGGTTATTGTTTTTTCCTTTATTAATTTTCATTACATGGAATTTTTACCAGTGTTGTTACACAGAGCATCCATTTTTCTTTTGGACAATATTTCTTTTAACATTTGTCTAAATGCAAGTTCAGGGACAAACACCAAATCCAAAGTGGTGGTTGCATGGGCTCTATTATTTTTTTGCAACCTCTCTGAATATTCCCACTATGCAGGTTTTTGGTAATTCCAAGTGTGTGGTGGATTGGTTGTCTGGTAAGAGCCATATGAGGGTACTCACTCTGAATCACTAGATGGACCCCATACATAATCTCAATGCTCTCTATCAAAATATATTATTTCAACACATTCTCAGAGAATGGAATCAACAAGCAGGCATTTTGTCTAAAAAAAACTTTACAGATGGAGGGATACATCTTTTTCAAAGAAAGAAGGGGTCTTCAACTTTTGCGCAAGGGATCATTTCAAATTCCAAGTGAGCTTCATTTGACCCAGATATATCATTTTCAGTAAAACCTTTGAATATGTGAATTACATTACTGATGTGTGTTGTTTTTGTATTGTTATGTTTGTACACTTTTTCGATGTCCATTAACAGATATGCCTATACTTTCATTGTTTTTTTTTTTGGACAATAACAGTTATATTGAAATGGGCGATAAACCAACTACCGCGTGCTTTACAAGTCTGAGGAATCCATTACAGAGAACAGGGGAATATGTGAGAATGCAGATTCAATCCGAGAGAAATGCAGGTCAAATCAAGGTTCTGAGCTGGTGAGATAAACTACTTCTGCGTGTTGAAGGCTGTAGATGAGATGGCGCCTCCTGCAAAGTCTTCAAGCGGATCATGAACTGACTGTGTATCGATTTTCGCTTCAGGTGGGCTGCCTGCGAATCTGAGATGAACCGTTCCAACAGACTTCCTTGGCACAAGACTAGTGACCGCAGATCCACAGCTGATAATGCCAATAGAGAGTGGGAGGATTCGCAGATGCTATTTCTCGGGGAAGACCGGCTCTGAAATTTCTGGAATATGAGTTTAATGGTCTAGCCAACAGAGAAAGTGACCCTTTCCAGCCTTTAACTCGACATCAACAATGAGTGTATACTGTCGCTTTTTATGATTTGAGCCCCTTCAAAAATAGAAGTAATCACTGATAGCTGCTTGCAATATGTGTTTTTTACTATGCTCATAAAGGTACATATCAGTGGTGAAGAAGGATACCGCAATATAAAGATAAATATCATCATAAATATCAGCAGAATGAACATTCAGATAGGCTGTAAGATAGCACCTGGAATGTGAGTTTAAAGTCCCAATCAACAGAGATAGGATAGTATGGTGAACAGTGACTCTGTCCAGCCTTCAACTTCTTGTCAACAATGCGTATATGCTGCCCCTTTTTATCAGATTCAAATAACAGAGAGCGTACTCAGTATCTGGATTCAGCTTTGGTTGGTCTGGTTACAAAATTGATTTAACAGAGAGCTCCTCTTTCAAATAGGGATGGAGGGACGAGCTGGAGAATTAAGGAATTGAGCAAGATGATTCAGCTGAGTTTATTACCAGGGATCTTCGAGAGCAGAGGACACCAAGGTTGGCCTCATTATCAGCTATGGAGTTAAGGTTCCTTAAGATATGAAAGAAAGATATTTTGTTGAATTTAGGGAGAAGAAGTCTGATTTTCCTAATGATAGAGGCTAACTGAATCTGGTGAGAGTTCTTAGGACGAAGCATGGCCTGGATGATGAGTCTTGAGTCTCCGAAGACTGCAAGAGAAAGGATATTTCTTTTGATCGCCTGAGTCAGCCCTTGCCACAGTGCCAGAGCCTCCGCTTTGTTGTTAGTTTCAATTCCAAGACCCCAATGGAATCTCAGTTCCGGAAAGCCTCCAGGGCTCAATAGGACACCCCCACTGCCAGCGACCCCAGGGTTTCCTTTAGAAGCCCCATCGAAGAACCCCAGGGTTTCCTTTAGAAGCCCCATCGAAGAATAAACAATGCTCTTCCAAGGCCGATCTCCACTTGATAAATTCTTGTTCTTCCAGCCTGATCTCCCAGCTGGAAAGAACGGGGACAGATTGAGGAGGCCTTTCCTTTAGCTTTGGAACTAATTCTTTAATCCAATTCTCTTCTTCTATGAGCAATCTTGTTTCATTCCTTGCTGTAGCATTGGCTTCTAGAGCCTCTCCCAACAAAGCCTTTATTTTAGAGATAACTCTTATTGTAGTGCAACTTTCTTCTCGAAAAATTTTGTTGTTTCTTTCCAACCATAATTTCCAACAAATAAACTTAGGGATCCACATCCAGCTGGTTTTGAGAAGACTTTTGTTTTTAAGACAGAAGGGAGATAAGCTGGCCCAAGTTCTGAACAAGGCAGGAATGGTGTCTGGGAGATCGAGGATAGTAGGCTCTAACAGTAGCACCCCCCTCCAGACTTCTTGGGCAAAGGGGCATAGCAGCAGCAGGTGATTGGTAGTTTCTTCATCAGATCTACAGAGGGGACATCTGGAAGGTCCTTCCATTCATCTTCTTCTCAAATTATCTCTGGTGAGGATGCTTTGATGTGCCACGGTCCAACAGAAGAAGTCTATTTTTGGAAGAGCTGGAAAGTCCCATATAAATTTCCATTGGGCCGGATTTGGAGGAACATGGGGAGCAGCCATAATTCTTTTGTAACCTTCAACAACAGTATATTGACCAGATATGGACCCCCAGCCTCTTTTGTCTTTAGCATTGGCTTTTGAAGGAGATTTTCCTTGAAGAATATCTAGAAGTAAAGAGGCTTCCCCCTACAGCATTATGGGGACTTCCCCCAGATTCCACCCATCCCAGGTTCTGTCAGGAGCTTCTTTCCAGTTCGAAATGTCCCATAATGTGTGCAGATTACAAGACTGAAGCCAGTCTTTAATGTTTGCAAGACCGTTCACCTGCTTCATTGGCTGGTCACCCAAGATCGAGTCATCCCACATATTGATTTTCCTTCCATTGCCAGGGATCCAATATAGGTGTTGGCTGAATTGCTCCCTTGCAGCATTGCAAAGATTGAATATTGGTGAACCTTTTAGAGTTTTAGGGGGATTATCCAGGCATCTCAATTGCTGCCCTTGGAAGTATTTCTTCCAAATAACTCTTTTACTCCAGCTAGTTTTCCCAGAGACTAAATTCCATAGGATCTTGGCTCCCAAAGCAGAATTTTGAGCAGCCAAATTGCGTAGCTGGAGGCCTCCTTCCTGAAATGGACTCTTGAGAATTTCCCAGCTCACTAAGTGGATTCTTCTGTCGTTGTTATTCCCACCTTCCCACATAAATCTTCTCAACAGGCTATCTAACTTACTAAGAAAGGTTTTTGGGGCAAGGAGGATTGAATTTTGGAATAGAGGCATGCTTATTAGGACCGATTTCATGAGGATGAGCTTCCCTACATTGTTCAACCATGAGGCACCCCAGGCTTGGATTCTGTTCTTTATTTTGTCAAGCAGCGGCAGCCAGTGAGCAACTTTAGGCTTGGTTTTGAAGATTGGTATCCCGAGATATTTAAATGACTCCCAATTTCGGTTTCCTTCCATTTCTAAAAGTCTTGCTATGTCAGATAGTTCTTTAGTCGTGCAGTTCCAGCCATAGATGGAGCATTTTCTATAATTGATTTTGCTGCCCGAGATCAGCCTGTAAATGTCTAGTTCCCTCTTGAAATGTCTGGCAGAGAGCAAGCTGGCTCCTCCAAGCAGCAGAGTGTCGTCAGCAAATTGGGCATGATTTATGTCTTTCACCTTGTGAGAGGTTCTGAGGCCAGGAAGAGTTTGAATTTGCTGATTATGATCTAGTTGGAAACTTAACACCAAGGCTTGGACAGCATATAGGAGCGGAGACAAAGGGCATCCCTGTCTCAGGCCCCTAGAAGCTTGGAAGAAATCAGTAGAACGGCCATTGACCAAGGGCGCAATCCAAGGTGAGGCAATACAGGCTTTCACCCAGTTGATGAAATTTGTTGAAAAGCCTAGCTTCTTCATCACAACAAACATAAATTCGTGTCTCACCCTGTCAAATGCGTTAGCCAAATTGAGCTTAATCACCATGCCTTTCTCCTTTCTTTGGCAACTAGAGTGGACGGCCTCTTGGACCAGCACAATATTATCCAAAATCTTTCTGCCTTTTATGAATCCGCCTTGATTTTCAGGGATGATGTCTGGCAAGATGTTTTTCAGCCTGTTGGCTATTATTTTGGAGACCAGTTTATAGCTGGAATTACACAAAGATATTGGCCTAAATCTACTGAAGTCAGAGGCGCCTTTCTCTTTTGGGATAAGAGCTAGGAAGGCTGAGTTGATGCCACCACCTATCTTTACACAATTCTGGGATTTTCTGACCATCCTCAGAAGATCTTTTTTTATTGTTGACCAGCAAGTCAGAAAGAACCTGACAGAGAACCCATCTGGCCCAGGGGCTTTATCAGGCTCCATATTATTCAGAGCCTCCTCAAGCTCTTCCATACTGATCGGGGCTGTCAGCATATCGTTATCCGATTCCTTGACACAATTAGGAATTAAATTGAGCGGATAAGAGTGGGGATCAATATCTGGGTCTTCAGGAGCCGAATACAGGTCTTGGAAGAATGAGTATGCAGCTCTCTTGATGCCTTTGAATTCCTTGATCACAGTATTCTGGTATTGGATTTCTGAGACTGATTTGAAGTTCTTTCGGGCTTCTGCTTGCTTATGAAAGAAACTGGTGTTCTTATTGCCGGATTTCAACCAGAGCATCCTAGACTTCTGCCGCCAAAACTCTTCCTCCTCCCTGCTAGCTCTATGAACCTCTTTTTGGAGCTCAATTTCTTTTAGAAGCATACCTTGAGAAACAGGGATTTGCTCCATTTCTATTTGATGAGCAGCAAGCCTATTTATATTTTCTTTTCTTTTGGATGTGGGGGATTGCAGTCTTTTAGCCCAGTCTTTTAGATTTCTTTTTAGAATTCTGATTTTCTCTTCCCACACAAAGAAAGGAGAGCCATGGATGGGCCTATTCCAAGAGTCGGAGACCACCTCTTGAAAGCCTTCTTGCTGGATCCACAAAGGGCTGAACCGGAAAGGGATGGGGCCAAGATTACAGTCGAGAGAAAGCTCGAGAAGAATTGGCTTATGATCAGAGGTGAGATTTGGGAGAATTTTAGAGGACGCCATAAGACCGCTAGTTAGAAAGGAAGAATGGACAAGAAATCTGTCCAGACGGGACAACAATATGATTGGGGCCTGTTCTTTTATTGGACCAAGTGTATTTTCCTGAAGAAGGTTTAATATCCTCCAGGTCCCAGCCCAGCATTATGTCTTCAACCCATTCTTTGGAAGGATCCTCGACAATGGAACCTCCCTTTTTCTCATCAATATCAAGGGTGACATTAAGGTCACCTGCTATTATGATATTTTGGGGGTTTTGCTCTAAAAGAAATGTATGAAGCGAATTCCAGCAGATTTTTTTCTCGCTTGACAAAACATGAGCATAAACATTAAACATACTTACTTGCTGACTAGAACTCTTGTGAAGGAGCTGAGTGAAGAGCCAGTGAGGGCTGCTTTTTTCTTGAATAAAGTCATATATGGTGCTGTTCCAGAAGGTGGCTATTCCACCAAAGGCACCTCTTGCACTAACCGCTTTTCCATGGCCTTTGTTCCAAAATTTTTTACTAGATTTGAGGATGGAAAGATCCTCCAGCTTTGTCTCCTAGATTAGGAGGATTTCTGGCGAGTATATTCTCACTAAATCTTTCAGGGCTTCCTCTTTCGATCTGCTGCTTAAACCTCTGCAGTTCCAGGAGACGTATTTCATTATTTACTTTTGTGGGGAGAGGAGGCTCCCATTGGAGCCTTGTTGCTTTTGCGTCCAGATTTGGTATTCATCATTGATTTGAGAGTTTTTTGGGATCCCTGGAGGACATCTTTGTAAGTTTCTTCCTCCCTCTGTTTCTTCTTAGATTTCTGCCCTCTAGTCGTCTTGATTGGAGTGGCCAACGAATTGTCAGATTCAGAATCTCTCTCTTCTGAATCGCCTTCAGAGTCTGAGCCTAGGCTAATGTGATCTTCATTGCCTTTGTTTCCTCTCTGACACTCCTCTGGTGTGGGAACTGTTGATTCTATTGCATTTGTTTTTCCATGTTTCTCCATATTTCCGGTTTCTTCTTGGTTCTCCTTATCACCCATCTTTTCTCCAGATGTAGATCCGACTTTGGCAGCACCGGCTTTTGAGTTGATGAGAGGATTTCCCAATGGGGCGGAAGTTTTCTGTCCGGAAGGTTTTGGGATAGCTTTTCCCTTTCTGATTTCTTTCCAACCTTCTTCTTCAACTGTGTTCCTTTATGGGGCTTTTGGACAATTTCTCTGGAAGTGTCCATGCTCATGACAAGTTCAACATTTGAATGGCAATTGCTCGTAGTCTAACTTCTGGTAGTGCTGCCATTCTCCAACTTTGAGTTTAATCTTTTCTGGTAGCCCGACTTCCAGATCGACTTCTATGCAGATTCTAGCACAAGTATATTGACCCTTGTGATCAACTTTGTCAATAAATCGACCCAGCCCATTACCGATCTTCTGCGGAGATTGATAGCTCCAACAGTGAAGAGGGAGATTGGGTAAACGAACCCAGATCGGCGCCTCCTTGGGGACATCAACAGATGGATCAAAATCAGGATTCCATTTATTGAGATACAGTCCCTGATTTCCCATAAAGTACGGCCCGTTTCTGAAAACCAGGTCGCGATCTTCCTTGGTGGTAAATTCAAAAATGAAATAGCCTCGCCCTACAGCATAACAAATCACATTATTTTCCAGCTGCGGCCTCCAGTTTCGTTGAATCCAATCGTCCGTGGTCTTAGTGGACGGCCATCGGCCCATAAACTGCCCTACCAGGCCTCTGTCAGACAACGCAAGAGCTATTTTAATCGATTGCTCCTCTGGGAGTGCTATCTCTGGAATTTCGTCAAGCTTTTTGATGAATTTTGGGATTTCAATGTGCTGATGCTGCTTCCCTTTTTGAGTTAACAGCCTTCTGAAGGCATCTGCAAAGGATTGAGGAGGGGTGGGAGCAAACTCCCCACCCCCGAGACCGCTCATGGCAGCGACCAAGAACTTGACGGCGACAACCTACAGGCTTCAGCAGCAGCGCGCGCGGCGATATTGCCTATACTTTCATTATTATGGGGAGTTTTATCTATGGTTTTTTTGTCTCCTCTTATCATTTTTGCCGAATGTTGGTGTCATTTTGGGTTGTTTTCAATCTAAGCTAGCTTTTTTTTGGAGTTGTTTTGGTGTCGTTTAAAGTTTTTCCAATATGAGAGAAGGTGTTATAAAAAAGTTGACCATGTGCTCCATTTTATTTTCTATAATGGAAGGATCTCTTACATGAAAAAAAAGGAGTAAGATAGTTAATTGATTTCTGGACTCTAGATTTTGAATATGATATTTAAAATATAATATTTTAACTTAAAAAAAAATAGATATATATATATATATATATAATAATATATATATATATATATATATATATAGATATATATATAATAAAAATACTCGTTTTTATTGTGTTGATAGGTGCTCTATGTGTAACGTAATGTAAACATTTTGACTTGGTCAAACTAAAATTGAAACTAAAATTAAAATATGGTGGAGATGTGTAACTTAATGTAATACAACGTAATGCAAACATTTTAACTGGGTAAAAAAATAACAAAATAAAAATAAACCTAAAAAATAAAATAAAAATAAATGACCCATGGCATTGAACCACGATATTCATGTGGAATATAACATATTTAAGGAGGGGATTATGGAATATAACATATTTAAAGGGGAAATTAAACTAGCCCGGATCCATCTTAGTTTGATGTTATATTTAGATACACTACTTTGGATCCATCTTAACTCTGAATCTACCAAATTTGGAGAGGGATCAAATCTATTGAGGTGCAAATTTCTTTTAGAGTGAAAAGAAATTTGATCCCTCTCGCGGTTGGTAGATCTAGAGTTAAGATGGATCTAAGCTCCTAGATGTAAATATTACATCAAACTAAGATGGATCTAGGCTAGTTTAATCCCCCCACTTTAAATAGATTATATTCTACCTTAATACCATGGGTTAATACCATGGGTCAGTTTTATTATTATTTAATTTTTATAGGGTCATCTTTATTTTGCTACTTTATTATTTGTAATGTATTTTCAGTGAATTAAAATGTTTACATTACATTACCTTACACTAAGTGACACATTTCTACAATATTTGTATTTTATTTTTATTTTGATCGAGTCAAAATGTTTACATTACATTACCCTACGTTATACATCTCTAACATATTGGGGGCAATAAAAATGACTAATTTATTTTAAAAATGAAAAATATTATATTATAATTTAAAATAAGAATATATATTCAAAATCTAGAATCTGCCATGCTAAATCAATTATTTTACTTTAATTATCAATTTATTTTAATTTTATTTCTATTCTTATTTTTTATGTAATTTGACCAAGACAAAATGTTAAACAGAGCAAAATAAATATGATAACAAATATTGGGCTACACTCAAAATAAAATTTTTAATAACAATTTAATTATACAAATATCTATAGTTTAATATAGAGCAAAGTTGTAGTGGTGTAAATATTATTTTCTAAACAAGTTTTCTCACTACCTTAAAAATTCTAAATAAAACAAATATATTCATTTTTTATTTATAAGTGAACATATTGAATAAAGATATTTAAATAACCAATTATAAATATAAAGCATGATTTAATTAAAAAAAATAAATATATAAATAATCCTTTAAATATATTAAATTAAATAATTTGCAACATTGTAGCGGTGTAAATGTTTGTTTATAAATATGTATAATATATAGGTTCAATTAAAAATAATAAAATGTTAAACGTAATATAGAGCTCAGGTGGGAGAATGTTGTAAGTGTCAATGAATGAGTGTAAACATTTAAATGTTAGCTCAATTGATAATAATAAAATAAAGGTAAAAATATAATAAAATTTGATTTGTTATATTGTAATTTTGTTTTTATTAATATCCTATTTCTTTTTAGCAAGTAAGCGTGACCTGAGTTCTTGTTCCCTTGGGCGTGATTTGTCTGCGGTCATGGCTGCTACGGGGGGGGGGTCCCTCCCCCTCCTCCTCGGAATGAAGAGAGTGTTGCCTTCCAAGTGATGACTTCTGCTATTAAAAAACGATCCCATAAAAGAGTTTTGAATGCAAAGTTTATAAAAAAAAATCAGAAGAAATCCCTTTGGTGTAGTTGCCATCGGGTGTTAGAATAACCTTCGTTGCCTTCTCGGAGCGAGCCTTCATAGGGAAGTTCATCGGGATGTGGCCACCCCAAAACCAATGGAGGCATAGATATAAAAAACCCAGAGATCAATCATGATTTGTAATATCAATTTATATGTTGTTAATAATGAATATTCTGTGTTCCTATTCGAGAACAAAGAAGACAAAGATATTATTTTCAGAAACCTACCTTACTTCTTTGGAAATAGGGGGATGTATCTCAACAAGTGAACAATGGAATTTAATTCAGACAAACACATCACAACAACAATCCCAATTTAGGTAAAACTACCCAAACTCCCCTTATCATGTTGGAGCGATGACTTCCCAAGGGCAATCAACAATGGAGTTGGAAAAGACATTGACTAGGTAGAACCAAAAGGATCACAGTTTGCTTGTGCAAAAATATGTGTGGAGGTTGATCTTGAAACAGGGTTGTCATCAAAGATAAACTTAACTCTAGGGGAATGAACCCATTGTCAGTTGTTGGACTACGAACAAATCCCTTTCAAATGTTGATATTGCCATGAGTATGGGAACTTTGCATGGGACTGTAAAAAGGCCCCTCCTAAAAATGTGTCAGATGAGTAAGTGGATCAATGGCATACTCAAAAGAAGGGTGGAAACAAGAAGAGAGCATGGACCAACAAAGAGCAAAGTAGTAAGGAAAACATCGGGACAACAATGTCTAAGAATTTCTTCGAAATGCTCCAGAATCATGAAGTGAATGAAGGCATAGATCCTGAAACAAATGTCCAAGAACCTAAGCCAGATGAGAACCAAGGAGAAGAGGTGGGGGAAGAGGAGAATAAAAGTCAGCAGATTGAAGAGGAGGAAAAGCTTACTACTCAAGATCTGGACATGCTACAAGATAGAGAAGAAGTTGAATCCAACATCCCAGCAAGAGTATCAACTCGAGCTAAAACCCAAATGTTGATATGGGTAGACGAAGGAAGCAGTCTTGAAACGAAAAGTAGTAAAAAAAAAGCATAAGGGAAGACCACCTAAGTAAACAGTGAGAGAAAGGGAGGTTGAGAAAAATAAAAAGCTTGGGAGTCAATCTGTGCTTCCGAAAATGATCAAGTCAAAAACATCGAAAGGTGCAAAAGGGTAAAAAGAAGGTGGAGTGCCTCTCAAAACTCCCTTTCTGAAATGATAGTTTTATCTTGGAATTTAAGGGGAATGGGAGGTCCCCAAAACTCCTAGCTTTGAAAAAGTTGATAGGAAAGGAAAATCCTTTGGTTTTGTTGTTGCAAGAGACAAAACTTGAGGTTGTGGTATCAATAGAAACTTTTTTTTTTGAAAAATAGTACTGGAATTGCTCTAGACTCGAAGGGTGCGTCACGAGGATTGGGAGTATTATGGGATGACAAAAAAATTAAAATAGTGGATAGTCTAAGCTCGCAGCATTGGATAGCAGTTTTGTTGGAGGCAAAAGTAGTGGAGAAAGAAATCTAGTGGTCTGTGTCTACGTGCCTGTTTTATATGGCGAAAAACTAGGATTCTAGAACTCCCTAGAAAGAATAAGGGAGAATTTTGGGCCTGAAAACTATGTTCAGAGAGGAGATTTCAACATAGTTTTGAAGGCTGCAGAGAAAAAAGGAGGATGCCTAATTCGGGACCCTTTTCGAGAAAAGATGGAAGATTTAATGTTGTTGTTGTTGTTTTTTTTTTGAATAAAGACTAATTCTATTAAGATAAGAAAAGTATAGTACAATCAAGCTTGCATGCAAGCGAAGCAGAGAAGCATGGGAGACGAAGGAGATAGGCTATCTACCTCGCACCATAGAGACAAATAAGGAAAGGGCCATGGAGAACACGATAATACAAAAAGCTAGAACTAAGCAGAGAAATCTACCCCAAGAGGGCAGTTACTGCCACACGACATTTTTTGCCTTTTTTCTTGCTTGCTTTGACCCATCCAGTGGAGTTTGGCTGAGTCATAACAAGTTGAAGACTATTCTACTCAGGTGGTGGAATATCCTTATCAGAGTCTAAGGACGAAGATAAATGAGAACGTTTCTGAGAGAACTGAGGGGCAGAGGGGACTGCCGGACTGACCGAGGGAACGTCCAGCAGAAACTCATCATTCTGCCCATCTGCTTCAATTTCCTCCTCATCTGAGCTAGAGGAATCTGTATCGTCCATAGGAGGGGGAGGCACACAGGGATTCTAGCTCTTGGATTTGGGTTTGCGATTTAGATTCTTCTTTTTGTCGAGGAACTGGGTACATGTGCTCTGGAGGTGCCCCGTTTGATGACAATGGCTGTAGCGGAAGGCTGTATTCTCATAATCCAAGGTTTGAGTCCAGCGGAAATCACCAATCTTGAGATTAATCTGATCGGACAATCCTTTGCTGATATCTATTTCTGCACAAATTCTGTCGTAGGTGTATAGTCCATTTTCCCTTCTTGAAGAATCTATAGCCAGGTAGCGTCCTAAAGTGTCTCC
>APFE031309598.1:7052-36725 GCA_000404065.3 Pinus taeda
ACTTTCTCTCTTTTTTGAAGTTTGACATGAAGAGCAGAGGTATTAGGCTTGACAAGGAGGATAATATGACTATTGATGTAGCCATATTAACTGCAGATAGTCATGGTGACAAATTTCAGTGTAACACTAGTGCAGTAGCAACCAGCACGAAGAGAAGATTAACCAACCAAGTAAAGTAATGTCATGTTTATATAAATGGATATTTCACCACAATAAACTTATATGTACTCTCCTTATGATCATATGACATACTGATAGCAATTGACTAGTTGGAAAAGCAGAGAGCCATTATAAACTACTCAGAAAGAAAATTGTGTGTTGTCTAAATCAACAGGGATGGACTCAAAAAATCCAAAGCATACAAAACACATTTCATCCAAAAAAATCTCATATTTACAAATGAAAAAGAATGCATGGAAGGGGTGTCCATTATTTATGGTTCATGTAGAAGTAAGTAAACAATAAGAAGAGGAAACAAAATCACATATCCTGCTAGTTGCTAAGGAGTTTCATGATGTCTTTCAAGGGAAATTTTAGGTTTGCCCCCTCACAGGGACATATATGTTTCCATTGACATGGTACCAAGTGCAAACCTAGTGTCTACAACCCCTTAGCAAATGAGTCCATCTGAATTATTGGAGCTAAAAATGTAGCTACAAGAATTGTTCGATAATGCTATATTAGGCCTAATGTGTCACCATGGGGTTCTCTCGTGTTATTTGTCAAGAAGAACAATGGCACATTTAGAATGTTCATCAATTATTGATAGCTAAGAAAGTTACCTTTAAAAATAAGTATCGATTTCCCCATATTGATGCATTGTTTGATCAACTAAGGGAGGAAACCATTTTTTTCAAAATCGACTTAAGGACATGATGTCATGAATTGATAACAAAAAATGAAGATATTCATAAGACAACTTTTAGGAACTGATATGGTCACTATGAGTTTGTAGTGATTCCATTGAGCCTTACTAATGCCCCAACAACCTTTATGTTTCTGATGAACAAAATATTTAGTAAACATTCCGACAAATTTGTGTTGGTATTTATATATGATATGCTGAAATATTGCAAAGATGAAGAAGAACGTAGAGAACACTTCAAATTGGTTATGTGAAATCTAAGGGAACACTAGTTGTATGACAAATTCAGTAAATGTGAGTTCTACAAAAACATAATATAGTATTTAGGCCACATTATTTCTAAGGAAGGATTATAAGTGGATCTTGAGAAGGTTAGGTCCATGGTAAATTGGCCCATACCAAAGGATGCATTTGTTGTCTGTTCATTAATGGGAATCATGGGATACTATTGAAGATTTATAGAGGGATTCTTGAAGCTAGCATATCCTATCACATCCTTACAGAAAAAGGAGTAGATTTTGAATGTATTATTGAATGTCAGGAGAGTTTTGATAAGCTAAAACACATGCTTACAATGGCTCCAATATTGAAACTTACAAACCCAAATAAAGAATATACAGTCTACACCCAGTGATAGCTTACGAGTCTAGAAAGTTGAAAACATATGAAAGGAATTATGATGTATATGATTTAAAGCTAATTATTTTCATACATGCCTTAAAGATTTGGAGGCATTATTTTCTAGGAAAGAAATTCAATTTTGTAACCAATCATATCAGCCTAAAATATTATTTTAGCCAACTAGATCTTAATGCTACACAAGCTCGGTGGATGGCTTTTCTTATTGAATTTCAATTCTATATTAAACACATAAAAGGGAAGGAAAACAAGATAGAAGATGTTTTGATAAAAAATTCTTATAATCTAATGGAAGTGTCTATTAGTAGTGTTAGTATAGATTTGATAGGGAAAATTAAAAATTTGACAACCAGTGACCCTAAATATTTGGAAATACAACAAAAATTATAGGAGATTAACATTCCTGGTTATGCAGAAAATTTTGAAAAATTCCTGGCATAGAGGAAATTATTGTATGTTCCGAATGTGAAAGCCCCAAAACAAATGATACTAGATGAATATCATAAGAAACCTTATGCAAGACATCTTGGATACCAAAAGGTGATTACCGCATTAATACAAATTTTCTTTTAGCCAGGTATGAAAGAAGAGGTGGCCGAATATTTGTCAAAATGTTTGGAGTGTTAATAGGTCAAAGTAGAACATAAAAACCCCACTGGGTTATTGAATCTGTTACCTATCCCTGGATGGAAATGGGAATTCATTTCTCTAGATTTTATTATAGGACTACTATCGACAAAAAGAAAACCCAACTCCATCACAATAGTTGTGGACACTTTAAGTAAGGAAACCCATTTCATATTGGTACAATACACTTATGGTACAACAAATATTACTAATATCTTCATGAAGGATATTTTTCGTTTACATGGAGTACCAAAGATGATAGTGTCATATAGGGATTCCAAATTCACCTCAAAATTATGGAAGACATTGTTTGGGGGCATGGGAACTCAACAAAATTTAAGCATAGCATATCATCCTCAAATGGATTTCCAAACCAAGAGAACCAATGAGATTTTAGATGACATGTTGAGAATGTATGTCATGGACAAACCTACTAGATGGGAGTATTTTATACATCTGGTAGAGTTTTCAAATTTCTATAAAAATGAGCCATTTTAAAGCTATGTATGGTAGAAAATTCCATACACCTCTTAGTTGGAGTCAGCCGAAGGACATACTAATATTAGGGTCGGATGATTTGCAGGAAATGGAGAAAATAGTACAAAGGATTCAACGAAACATTAAAACTGCATAGGAAGTAGAGAAAAGCTATGTAGACAAAAAAGAACATACAAAGAGTTCAAAATGGGAGATCAAGTTTATTTAAAGATGAAACCAAGAAAAAAGTACCTTAAAAATGAGAACCTCTCCAAAATTAGCACCACGATTTTGTGGGTCATTTGAAATTTTTGACAGAGTTGTACCTGTAGCTTATCAGTTACCATTACCCAGTCATGTTAAAGTTCATAATTTTTTTCATGTATATTTACTTAAGAAATATATACATGATATATGTCACATAATTTATTGGAAAATTCTATAGGTGGAACCTGAACGAGACTTTTTTGTAGAACCTATTTGTATCCTACACTAGAAAGAGATATTTCTCCAAAGTCAAGATGTTTTTTGGTTTAATGTGCAATGGAAGCATTTTACTCTCTAAGAGGTTGCATGGGAGTAGGAATATGAGATGCAAAAGAATTATCCAACGTTGTTCCACAAGGAAATAACTATAAAATGAACGTCGAGGATGGTATGACTTAAAAGGGGGGAAGAATGTAATATCCCTCCATTTTTGTAATTCTGTTTTTGTTTAAACTGAATTATGATAGTAGGAATGGATGAAAATCCATGAAGTACATTGAAATTCTTATGTAAATAAATAATTATATTAATAAAATAATAAATGTGATTGGAATTACTTGGGAATGAGAAGCCTGAATATGAGATTGAGATAAATATTCCATTATAAAGATTCTAGATAAGATTTAATGGATGGGAGAGAAAATACATTAAATTTCTTAGCTAGGAAAAGATGTTAAGTGTGGATAAACACAAAGCATTGTGGAAGAGATAAATATTCCATTATAAAGATTCTAGATAAGATTTAATGGATGGGAGAGAAAATACATTAAATTTCTTAGCTAGGAAAAGATGTTAAGTGTGGATAAACACAAAGCATTGTGGAAGAGAAAAGTAGGCTTTTAAAGAAAATCCTAGGCAAGTGGACATTGAGGACCACAAAAGAGGCATGCCGCTAAAGGAAAAAACAATCATAGAAGAGGTATAAAATACCTATTAAGGGGATCAATAGAGGTCGTTGATACTGTGGAAAGTACATATCATCTCAAGGGCGAACTGGAGGCACTTAGTTCAAGTTTGGGTGGAGAAGAATGTGTAAATTTGTTAAGTGATACTAAGCGTACAATGAAGCTACAAGAATAATCCTAATAGATATATTTTATTTCAAAACAAAGCGAGACAGTAGAGAATATGTAGCATTCAAACCAAATAGGCGAAGGAATATGTTTCCAACGGAGAAACTATTAAACTATAATATTTAAGAATAGAAATAGAAATAAAATTATTTCATTTATCTCAGTGTCAAACATTATCGAAGAACAACAGAATTAACAAAACCATGACTAAAAATATAGAAAATATGTGTGTAACTGATAACATGACAAACCACACATTAATTCTACAACTACAAAGAAAGAGGAGAAAAATCAATACAAGTATATGAACAATTTATATCTCATATATCTTCGTTACTGTAATAAACATCAGGAACACAATTCCATTGAAATAAATTAGATGTAGAAATTAATTATCGAGCAAATGCATGCCTTAAATAGTATAATCGATACACATATGATAATGATAAAGCATCGACAAATTTGTTACATCATGTGGGAATCTAACCAGACAACCAAATAACCAGAGGTTTGAGCCTCAGTAATTTGGGTTCATAAAGATGAAAAACTAGCATCAAAAGTGCACATATACTTGTATCTGAAGGAGGGTTTGGGAGAAGAACTCCCAAATAAAATTCCTTCAATCCCCATTTAGACTCTCAGGCTTACCATAGAAATAATCCCCAACAACACCAATGAATAACAAAGTTGGAACAAGATCATGGAATTTGGCTAACGCTAGAGAATCGAGGTAACTCACTTGGATGAGATAATAGGTGGAGATAAGTGAGGACCATTCTAGTGGCTTTTTGGAAAGACATAGGGCTCGAGAAAGATATTCTTGTACCTACAGGGTAGGAAAGTAAGGTGTAATTAATTTATAGTATGAATTGAGTGAACAAAATAGCCAAAGGAATAAAGAGGGAGTGAATGCCTTACCTAAAATAACAACACCCTATGTTCACCATTTTTCAACAAATTGACGAAGGATATTCTTATGCATGGTATAACCTATAGGTTCCATTTAAGAAGAAAAGAAAAGAAAAAATGAGGAACATAGCTTGTAATGAATTGAGGTGATCAAGAAAGAGGACTAGTGTGACCTTTATGAATATTATGTGTCACCCTGCCAACAGTAATGGGAATGTTGTAGCTTACCCAACATTTGTTTCTCTAATTTTCCATCCAGTAGTATCACTCGAATGGCTCACTTAACCTATATATAAGAAATGTACAAGGAAATCAAATTATTTTTAAACCAATTCCATGGTTATGGCATATTAATAGTAGCAGGTATTTGATATAAGATAGAAACAAAAATAAAGGAAAAAAAAACTAATCAGGGAATGTATGACTCAGCTGAGGAGATGGGTCCTCTCCACAAGCTACACCAGGAAATCAACTAGTGGAAACTAAAACAAAACATCTTATTAGTAAACAATGGATGAAAACCATGCTTCTGAGAGTAATGTATGTGAGATGATAATAATTTGAAAGTAAATACAAACAACCAAATGGGGAGGGGTTTTATTGAAACCCAGATAAATCGAAAACCCAGGATTATGAGAGCGTACCTAGGATTTTTTCTGTAATCATTAGGACCACAACATCAATGGGTTGTGAAATAGTTGGTCACTATAAGAAAAGAGGGAAAAATAATCTTAGTCAACCTTAAATAGAGATTAGTATAGAGCCAGGAAAGATGGGAAAAATGAATTCATAAAATACAACCACTAACAAATTATTACTAACTTTAGGATATATTCTCCCAAAGTAGCATCATACCTGTAGCTAGAATATCTAGTATATTGTTGTCGACACTAGAATTTAATGATGGGAAAAGATTGGGAAAATTATTCACAAGGAAACTATAGAGGAAAGGAAGGTAATCCAACTGTAGAAATACAAGGAATTACCTAGAAGGACATCTGGAGAAATAAATGGTAAAGGCATTCAGAGGTCATCTATATTCATGGCATGTGTGCATCCACAGATTGCTAGATGCCAAATATGGATAGTGAGTGTTAAGGTGATGTCACCAGAAGTAGAAGGCGATAGTGAAATACAACAATTACTGAGAAATCAGTGTTCAAAAGGGTTTAGGGTTTCATCAAGTAATTGTGCCCCTTGATGACCATCTCTCCATACCCACCGTCCAACTACTGCTATGATAATCACATGCCCTCCAAGTGATGGAGGAATATGTGGAGAAATATAATTGTTGTGTTAATATCCCAAGGATGAGAGTTATAGATAACATTCGAATTAGCGAAAAGGTTATGAGAAGTGCACAATGTTAGAAAATAGGCACTAATTTGAACTGTATTGCATAAGCAAAGCAGTAAAAATAAATACATCATAGGGTATTACATAATTGTTAAGATGTGAATTTCATAACAACATAGTGAATGAAATAATATTTCCATTGTAACCCTTATGCCATGTAATATTTAATTGGCTAAGAGGGTATTTCCATCATGCTTATCCAATGTCTAAATGAACCTAGAGTTAAGAAGAATCGCCTAAGTTTGAAGTAAGTGAAGGTAACCTTCTAGGAATTAACGTAATACATTATAACTTGTAATATATTCATGTGATAAATACGATAATGTATACTTGTAATATGCTCATGGAAATAGGAGTGCAAGAATATACAACCTTGACCTAGGTCATATGCTTCTCACTGTAAAAGAATAAAGGAATACATGGTGATAGTAGCACTGGTGCTATAAACATATATAGATTTTTTTTTTTTGTTTGGCTTGTACTATACGATAAGAGTTGTGACAATCTCCATATTCTTATTTGGAATTAGTTGTATCTACTTCCAACTATATATTTGTATCATATTTGTGAATATATTGAGTGTGAAAAATAGTCTTATGTCTACAATTTAATCTCCTTTATTGATATCAAGGCCTATATAGGCTTGGGCCTCGTCTCCCTAATGATAGAGCCAAGGAGATGGGAGAATAATGTAATAATGTGAATGACTGCATGGCTACTTTTTGACTCTTTCATGTAGGAAAATTAATTATGTATGTATGTTTGTCCATAACATAAATTTATTGCGTGGAGTTGTGTGTTGTATGTTTATCCTTCCTCGGAATTTTGTTGTACAAATGCATGAGTCTAAGTTGTGTGAAACCATTATTATGTGAATGGTGATTTCAAATCTAGTTTAAGAGGAAATGGTAGATTGAGGGCATGAGCATTGGTGTCATGCATTGATTTTCGATGGTTTTCCATAGGGAATCATGCTAGATGCATCAGCGGATTGCGAATAGAATCAATAGAGGGGTTGGAGCTCATGAAGGTCGTCCGAGGGAGCACCATGCAGACTGTTTCTTTCCCAAATTCAAGACTACAAGGAGACTCCTATGCAATGAGTGGGACACCATCCCTTTGAGTCCATAAAGTAGTGATTTTGGATATTTCTCATGCCTTTGATGAGGCCACAAGTAAATTTCTATTTCATGCGGGAATTTCTCCAAAAAATTTTGGGAAGTCTATCCTCGGTTCATTTTTCTTCTCTTGGTTTCTGGTTTTGTTCTAGTGTTATTGGTCTCTCCATTGACGTATGTGTCATGTGAATTTTGGAGGGACCATACATTGAATGTCATTGTCTATTAGTGTCAATCTTGTGTAGAGGATTTGATACATTGATGTGATATTTAGGTGTTAATTGTGTGCAATATTTACCTATTCGAGGATACAATTGTTGAATGTAGTTGTTGTCTCCCACAATACTACACATAGGTGGATTTTAAGACAATATTTGAGACAGTTTTTGTGTTAATTGTCTCAACTTGAGATAAAAACAAAGAAAACAAAAAATAAACAAAAAAAACAAAAATACAAACAAAATACAAAAAAAAACAAAAAAAAACAAAAAAAAGAAGAAACAAATGAACAAACAAAAAAACTTGTGTATTGTCTTAAATATTATCCTTAAGTGAGTTTCTCAAATTATTTTCTTCAACATTTGTCTCCATAAAGACAATTTATAACACAAGTATTATTGTCTCTTAAGACAGAATTTCGTTTATGTCTCTCTAGAGACAATAGTTTGCATTAAGGGCATTCTGTATTTCTAGAGACAATTTGCCTTTAAGCCTAGCTATTGTCTCTCTAGAGACAATACAAAATTATATTTAAAGACAATACAATATAATTGTTATCTCTTTAGATACAATATATAACAAAATCTAGGGAAATATCTCTAACATTGAAATAAATGAATATTAATATTATTTAATTAAAAAAAACTAAAATATCATTAATTAATTCATGTTAGGGTACAGTTTAATCGAACCACCAACCTCCTACTTATAAAGAAGATTCTCTTCCATTGAATTATCACCCTTTAAAGAATGATGTGAAGATTTATGGTAGTCCATGAAATTGCGTATATAGATATTTATTTAAAAAAAATATTGATGAGGAACAATTTACCATTGTAATCAATAATCTAGCTAAGTAATAAATCTTATTAACAAGTTCAATCATATGGAACATGGAGATGCAGGAAGAGCGAAAAGTTGTAATTCTACAAATGGAATTTGCAACATTATGAATGGGCCAAGACTTTTAAACCAATGTTATCTTTTTGTAAATTCATTTTTAATTGAAGGTTACAGAAAAGAATTAGATACAAGAAAATGCGACATCCAATAATAGAGTTTTTCATAAATGAAAAATATTGGTTAGTGGAACCAAAATATTCATGTTCATTTTCTCAGCCTCTTATAAAGTGCAGACAAATTGTCTCGGTTATTTCAATATTTATCTAAAGTAATCAACTCGAAACCAAAGTAATGTAGTCATCACAAAAACATAGGAGAAATAAATAACATACAAGCACTTGTACAAAGCTTCAGGTATATTTTCATCCACGTGACCTCTTCCTAGCCCATTACTTAGCTTATTCTTAAGGGAATGGCAAAGTGAACTTGAAACAAGAAATAATTGAAGCCAATAGTCGTTGCATTTTTTTGTCAATGAGAAATCCCAGTGGTAGGGGCATAAAATTTTCTATTTTATGGGGAACATTAGCTAATATCATATAACAAAAACATTCATAATAAAATACATCAAAAATGGAAAAAATATTTAATAAATTGTTTCAACCAAGAAAATCCAATTATTTTTGTTTATTTGAGCAAGAGATAAAACACAAACTTGACAAAAGTAGAAATTTAATTGAAAACAAAATCAAAACCTTACTTGTTAAAATCTCTAGGAAGATTGAATAAGTTCACACTAACTAGACAAAGGGCATAAAATTAGTTGATCTAGGGAAAGGTATAGACCTCACACTAATGTAACTAGCAATTTCCCTAAAAAGTGCAAAAAACATCGATAGGATTGTTAAATTAAAAAAGTTTTACTTTAGTTTTTGTAGTAAAACAAATAATAATTAATATATTAAATTTAAGTTTTTAGTGTATTTTTTCTAAATATATAATTGGTCAAAAATTCAACTAAAAGTAACATACAGAGTACAAGCTTCAATTTTTTCATATTGCCTAAAGATTATTCTTTCCATTTCTTCAGTTGTATCCATAATTTCATAATCAATTTAAGAAATTTTCCAATTCATCCATCCAAAATTATGCATATCATCACTCAAATCAACATGCTTTCGACTAGCGCTAGTGGATCCATTAAATCATATGACCCTTGGGTAGTGCCTAATTCGTCAAAATATGAAAGCTATAGTGACCAAATCCCAATTGGTCTCACTGAATTAACTTATCAATCAGTATAGTCTACCTTTGTAGCTACTTTTCACGCCAATGACTAAATGAACGTGGATTTATATCAATACTCTCAATCCTCTTGGCTCATTTCCACTACATCTCCTAATCCTTTTAATAATATTTTTCCTACCAACAAAATTATTATGGGGACCATACTTTTAGGATAAATTTCATGGGATGATAGTCATCATCATTTTTCTTTTCTCCCTAAGATTGAGAGTGTTGAGAGTCAAATTGAAACTAATATTTTACCTGAGACAATCAATAATCCTCAAACTGTCATTTTGGTTCATGATGTTTCATATGATGTTTCATATGAAGGGAATTTAGGGAACATACATATTTGTAACCATACTGATTGATATCTCAACAAAATAATCAAGTCTATTTTGGTCTTATTTTCTTTACTCGTTAAACTCATGAAAATATCAAGCCTATTTTTCTACCACCTTTTCATGCTCATAAAACCTATATGGAAACATTGAGTTCTTTCAATATTTTCCTAGTCGTTAATTAAATTGAATGTCTACAGGTGATCTCATTTCCATTTGCAGGCTCATTAAACCATGAGAAGGACAAGAGCATACTCTTATCCTTTTTTGGACTAAATAAATTTACAAAAATAGTTGTCACTATAGCTTTCTTTTCAACTTTCAAACTCTCTAAATATGAAAAATCAGTGAGGTTTACGTTCTCCAAGTTTATTAATTATGAAAAATCATTGAGGTCTATGTTCTCCAAGTTTATTAATTTTTCACATTGAAAGAATCTAACGACTTATCTTTTATCCTTTTCTTTAGACTTGCTAAATCTAAACGAAAAAGGTCGTCTTGGAGTTTTATTTTTATTCCTTTTTCAAACTCTCTAAATATTAAAATTACATTGACTTATGCCTTCATTGGACTCATAAAAGTTAAACAATAAGGACCCATTTGAGAATTGGGACCAAACCACTACTTCCTAGGATTTGTTAAAAATACATCGAAAGGTGAGCTTACATTTTGTGCATATGTTATCCTCCTCAAGATCAGTTAAAAATAAATATGATTCTATCTATAATATTTTGGGAAGCATAAGGGAAGGAGGTTATGATGTATACAAATCAGATACACAAGTCAGATCCAAACTAATCAAAGTAGATTCCATTCACTAGGCTTATCTTCAAGAAGCTTTTTGTTCTTTTTATTTTTTCATTCACTAAAATAGTGTTGCACATTGTAGTGAGGCTACCTATGACAGTGGCATATATTAAAAATTGTGTAGCCCGCATTAAATGGCTAAGTCGCAGGCTTTCAATGTGCAACATAGGACATCCTCTTAAATTAGGGCTTTTAGAAGGAATTGAGCAAGCTTTTCATCTTTCGGGGAGAGGATTTTCTTCCATCTTCTTCAGGGACTAATCAAAATAATATTTCACATGGAAAATGATAGGGAGGTGACATCAATTGCCATGAACATGACAAAAAATGTGTAACACACAAATATCCCAATATATTAATGTGGAGCACACACTTAATTGAAGGTGCACAAATGTGACATGGGTATCGCAAAAAATACAATAATAGTTGTGACATTTTCTGGTTACCATGTGATATGCATGCACAAGAGAGGTGAGTATCATTATTAGGTGGAACAGTATGTGCACATGCCCAATCGAGACAGCTTGACTTACTGAGCTAAGAATGGAAAGGCATGCATGGCCAAGGAAAGTGGAATTACAACACCATGCAAGGGCGAATGGGAAAATACTTCTGCAATGGGAAGGGTACACAACCCCTTTTACCACTATACAAGATGAAGGGATATGAAAGTTAGAACTATACGACATGACATTGATGTGAGTGGAAACGCTGAGGTGTCAGGCCGACTGAAAGGAGGAAGAAATAAAACACACAAAGGGGTTGTTACGAGCTAGGAGATGAGTGAGAGGGTTGCACACACGAGTTAGATCGAATATGAAGTAGTGCGACATATGATGACAACCTAAGAGACACAACCCTTAGGTGCCTCACATCCGATATATATGAACAAACTTATGGAATAGAGGATAACACAACACCAAAAACAACATGTAACAAAGAACTGAAGGGAAATACAAAGAGGGGAGAACCATAGGTTGAAGGAGGAGATGAGGAGTTGTAGACAAGTTGTGTCTTAGAGGAGGAATTCCCATCCATTCCAACTGATCCAAATAGAAGACTGAATCAGTGGGTCTCTTGGTATAACCAAACTAGGGTCATGCAATGAGGATGGAGGGGTAGTGATGACCCAAAGTGATATTTTTTATTTTAATTTGACATATGGTTGGATAGAGTAGGGCGGAGACCTACTCAAGCCTATTTTATGTAAAGCTATTGTTGTTTGTAAAAATATTTTGGGATAAGCTTGTGAGATGTCACTTTCATAAATCTGTTGTTTCTACATGGTTCATTTGATTGTTGTGGAATGTTTGATGTTTATGAACTACTGCAGTTTATATATTACTATAATATAATGATGATGATGTTGATGAAGATAATGACACAATTGGTTTTAGTATAAGTTTGATATTTTGCTAAGAAATTAAATAAGACATAATAAACATGTGTTGATTTGTGAGGAATAGTCCAAAGTTAAGTATCCCAAGGCTGTTACGCCATTAGTTATAAACATGTGGGTGCTACACGAATAAAGATTCTGGGGCACCTTAAACCATGGGAGATTTTCAGGGACATGACGCTAACAGTTTAATAGCTTGGTGGTTCAATAAAGAGAATGAATCAACGAATTAATGATTTGTACTTCATTCTAATATCCCATCACTTAATAATGTGAGTCTTTAAGCTATTGGATTTAATAGCCACTTAATAATGTGAGCACTTAATAATGTGAGTCTTTAAGCTATTGGAGTTAGTAGCTTGATTGTAGTGAAAGGTGCTTTGGAGAAAATTATAGCAAAATATTGTCAAAAAGATAATAATGTTGCATTATTATTAATTACATATAAATATATTTATAAATATAAATGTGATATGTAAAAGAAAATTATATAAAATTTAAATATAAATATATAAATAAAAAAAACTCAAAAATATCATATATTTAATTTAATTTCAGTATAATAAAAAGCATATTATGGACAAATGACAAGTTGTCATGACCTTAAAAGAGAGGCGAAAATAATAATATTACGAATAGATAGAAATATCTTTAATAAGTATCTTTTCAACTTGAAAATTATGAAAAGGAAAAAAGTCTACGTATCAACTTAGATTAAGTTGATTGGGAAAACAAATATCTACATATCAACCATTAAGTAGATAATAAGAATATCTACCTATCAACCATTACGTAGATTGGGAAAAAAAAATCTACATCTCAACAACGATTAAGTTGCTTGAAAAAACTATAATTAAAATTTATTTAAATAAAATTTATTAAATCTTAATATGTTTAGTTTTGAAATTTTTAATATATAAATTTAAAATCATCTCATATTTAAATTAAAATATTTAAAATTAAAATTACAATATTTATAGTAATTATTATTTAGGCATGGTATTTAAAAGAAATGGTGAAAAGATCACATGAAATAAGTTTACATTGATAACACTCTTCCTATACTACATTGGTTTTTTACTCGAATTACATGTCTGAGTGTTTTCTTTTTAACATTTATAACACTTTGTTGACCTATGTTAAAAAAATCTAGGTCTTATATGTAACAATGAAAGTAAATATTTTATTATTAAATAGATTAATTACTTGGAAAAGAGAGACACCAAGAGGCGAGATTCTTTCCAAATCTCATTGGTGAATAGGAATGGATAATTCCTTCATGATAAGACTTCTAGATTCAAATTTAGATAATATTAAAAGCCTCGTGGGAGAGAAAGGCGAGCTCTTCTAAGAAAATCCTAGGGAAATGGATAAAAATATCCATAAAAGCAAGACATCACTAATAGAAACCATATCATGAAAGAGGGTATTAAATACCCATGGAAGAGCTCAACATGAGGTAGTTGATCCATGGCAAGAATTCTTGGCTCGGGGGTGAACTAGTAGAAGATAGTTGTAGGTTGGGTGGGATTACTCGATTTTCCAAGTGACTTTCTTTAGCTAATCTAGTTGGATTCAATTGCTTGGGATGTTCTATATGTGTCTCCTTACGCTTTATGTGTCACATCTTTAATCATATGAGTATGATTGCATTGTACTATCTTCCGGTTCATTTCTTTTGATGTTGTCAAATGTCTAAGAATATGAGTAGAGTTGCATGAATAATATTTGTTCATATAATTATGGAATAAATATACTTGTGACGATGATTGAATATAACTTTAATCAAAGTTAAGTTAAGGAATCGAAGCTTAGTAGGTAACTATAAAATTAGGCCACTGGGGTATGTCGCAAATGGTATGAGAGCTCTAAGTTCAAATATTACGGCCTAAGGGTTGACCCACTTTTGTAAGATATGAGTGAGTGGTAGGTCCTAAACAAATAAGAGGTTTCACTAAAGGGTTCAATTATAAAGTGCTATAAGGAAAATATTCCAAAATCCATAAAGGTTGAAATAAAATATTAAAATCATTTATTGTAGGATGATTTTGTAGAAATAACATATATAATATAATATATGTTGTAATACTATGTTAAATGCTTGGAATCCAATATAATCTTTACTAAGGTTATTGAAACAATATATTTTGGAATAGCTAAAAGGATATTTGAATGAAGAGTAAAGTCTCATGTGTTACTTGACAATCATGTAGCTAGTTGTATTTTTATTTACATAAAGAGATCAATTAAAAAGAACAGAATTAATCCATCAGATCGTTAGACATTGAAGAAAGAAAGGTATAATGAGTTCAAAATTTACATTTCTATGCTAAGCTTTCTAACCATATTTTGATGAAAATTTTATTCTTATAATGATTTTGTAAAGAATGCATGGGGTTAAAAGAAATGATGGAATTCTTATCTATGGTTGTAGGTAAGAATTTCGTCTCTGCTTCATGATCTAATTATTCAATTAGATTAGCAATGAAATATGTCGAAATTATGTATCAACTCGTAAGAGTCAAGGTATGAATTATTTATCAGTTCTTTCAAATTATAATCACCACGACCACATTTATATAAAATCAGAAAGTGTTGGTACTTTAAGTTGTAGTATTCGATATTTTTATACCTCTCCACTTCGTTAGAAAATGTCGATGAAGAAAGAGACTCATAAGCAATGACTGTCGAAGAGTTATATTGTGCATGGAAAAGAAACAATTTATGTTATTACAATCAAGACCATTACGGGTTGTCGATACAATTTTATAGTCGGGGTATGAGCGTTTGATTGCCTTATGGGTTGTAATTATGTGGTTGAGGTTGCAATTGTATAGACTATGGCTCAGGTTAGCGATGCCAGACCTTAGGTATCTAGGGTTGAATTACATTCAGAGAGGCTCATGTTAACAACGATATACATTAATTCATTATGGTTCATAGTGCATAATATTTATACGTTCGACTATAGGACTACGATCAAGATATATGATAGTACTGGCTATAGTATACACACAGTTTGGGTGACAAATCGCTCGGTAATTTGAATTTCACGCAGTCAAAATCGATTCCTATCATAACTGAAATTTGTCTCAGTTCAACACCTCCTTTAGTATCGTAACAAGGAAGCTCTTGATACTTTTACCGTCAGATAATTGCTCCGAGGTATATATGCAGTGGTCAATTTTTTTACACGCAAAACATGGTATGCATTATTTTATTGAATGAATTAATCCCTCAATTGCATTTTGGAACAAGTGATACATGTGACTTTCACCTTAAGGAGCGTAGAAAATGTCGATCAGAGTACGAAGTATGATCCCACTGTGGGGATTTGACATCGCTCACTCAACCCCAACTCCAAGTCCCCATCCTCTCCCAAGTCAGAACCTATTGCTGGCTAACGGTGGAAATATGCAATAGTTTAAGGGCATGGAGGACCCAAACATGCTCCTTTCTTCATTGGGTATTAGGCCACGGTCACACAGTTTCCTCTCACACAAGGGTAAGAGGTCCATAGCAGGACAATAGATAATCGTAACCCCTTCCGAGAGTTTCGGAAAAATGATGTCCATGAATGACCAGAGTTCCAGATGGGTGAGAAGTGAGCGCCAACGAAATGCCTCAACATGGCATGGGTTGTCAACTAGCCAACCGCTCGGTTATGACAGCCTTAGGAAAGAATAAAAACAACACCTTTCTAATTTGGTTAAGGACGATTGTTTCCTTCCAATCCACAACGCCAATATTTTGCATGCTTATCCGCTGATCTGGAGGCTTATCAAGTTATGCATAGAAGCCAACCAATTTCAGAAACAACTTATTGCTACATAAAATTCTAGGGATGCATGGAGTGGGATAATGCTTATCCTTAGATGCACATGGACAGTTCTTATGGAAAGGCTTAACACTTATTCTTATTTTTCTTTTTTTTGGGCGCGTCGTTTACGTATACCTTTGGTCAAGGAGTGGCACTACGTCCACTCGAAAAATCTGGGCTGATGCTCTTTAGCCTACTGCAAGACCTGACCCCAAGAACTTTCGAGAATTGACCCTGTAACCTCCCATCTAGAAAAGCCCCGACTTGACCAACTGAGCTAACCCTTGGGGTTAAACACTTATCCTTATCATTTGATAGTTCTCCATATATACACTCCAAGCTATCTTGACATAATAATTTATGGAAACATCAGTGATATGGATGGAAATATGACACGTGCGTGGGTTGGCTGCAACCCCGACCTTCCCAAGGCTGCAATTCCTACTTTACATACAAGAAGTGACGGTTGATCATGACACATGACATCAATTTAAGTCACTAATATAGTGGCCATACACTGCGACAAGCGAGAAGCCTCATGATAACACTAATAGACGGTCTTGCAGCCATCTTTAGCAGAAGCGAGAAGAGTATAATACTTGAATACAATGGGGCGTGGAAAATTTGCACATAGCATACCTAATGGATAACATGCGAGGTAATGAATGTTATGGTCTCTTTTCATTATGTAACAGATACCTTGTGGATATAAATCTAGTTATAGACCCAAGGGCATTTTTGCATGTTCATCTACTATGTTTCATGAAGACAGTACATAAGTGGTAATAGGATGAACAAGGCCAGTAAAGCCCAATAACTTATAAGTAGTTGATGATCATAAGTTAACATTAAGTAGTTGATGATCATAAGTTAACATTAGACAAAAATTTTGAATTGAAGAATGGTGAATTTTTCTACTTTACATATTATTTATTATTCGAATCAATAGTCACATAATGAAATTAACCATTTTTTTCATAGAATGGATTGAATGAATGAAGCTCCACTGTATGTCAACGATTAATGGAATTGGATCAATAAAAGTAGCCTATCAATGAATGGATCTGAAGAATTTAGCTTTTTGAGTGGGAGCCAATGAATAAGGTTTGAAGGTCAATATGAGGTAGTGATGTGTGCCATAACTTCTTTTGGGCATAGAAACTAACAATTATAATAGATTTTGAGTTTCATATTTTAGAAAGAAGGTTGTAGTAGGAAACTAAATCAATATATTCTATGACGATTGCCATTTGTATGGTCAATGATATTCCATCCATCGTAACCTACTTCGCCATTTTCCAAAGAACTGAGAAGCCTAATCTGGCTTACTAGGCTTCCTATTCGAATTTTACAAACAATGCGCATGAAGGTCTTACCTTTCGAATAGTAGACCATGAGATGAAACTGTTTCTGTATTTTAGACCAAATTCAGGGTGTGGTTCCCTATTGCCGAGATAGTGGAACTTCAAAATCTGTCTACTTGTTAAGGTAAGAATATTACGAGTTTCAATTTTATTAAAATGCCAAATTTCTATAATACTAAATTACAATTTCGTGGATGGCAAGGTTATTCTTTCAATTTTTTCCGCATAAAGGGGTCGTCATGTAAAAACAATATTAAATGATATATGTGCACTTTGTGTATAAACGAAACTACACAGAAGAGTGTGTGCAGTTTATAGAGTGTGTGCAGTTTATAAGAGTTATTTATAGAGTGTGTGCAGTTTATAAGAGTTATTTCGTTTTATGCATAAAACATAAGAGTATGAATAATTTATCTTCGGAGTTGCTAGTTCACATTATGATTGAAGGGGATAGTCATGATGTAATTATTTGCCTATTTTTACATATCTTTATGTTGTGCCTGTAGGGCTCATTTGTTTCGATACAATGAGATGCATTGGTATGCTTATATGCATGGATGGATCAAAATTCTCACAAATTAACATGAATTAAAAACTGATTTAAGATGCTAGATATTATAATCAAGCATGAGGAATAAAAAAAGTTGGATTTAATCCTTGCACTTATACTAAAGTTCTCAAGATAGATATAGTAGCATTGTGAGGAGGAGAAACTGTGAAAGGCTATTTTACAACAAATAATTATGCAATATGTTAGATAACCTAAAACTTTGAAATGTTGTAGTAGAATAAAGAGTAATGTAAATAAATGACAACAGATAACATGATTATTTCAATAGGTAGAAATGGTCAAGCATAATTATGTTACCTTTTATTGTACCTATTTATTGGATGATGTGAAGATAAATTTTTATTTCATTATATGTTGTGGAAGTTTCCCAAAAACTTAAGTTATGGTTGAGTTCTCTTGTGAGGGCACAAAGGCTTTATACCATAATTTAAAATTGGTTTAAGATACTTATATAGTTTAAAATGCTCATGTAGAGCTAGAGGAATGAAAAAATATGTGATAATTAAAGTATGTGGTGTTGAAAGGAGTAATGATGGACAACGAAAGTTTCAATATTATGTTTAGCTGCTTGTTAATATGTCTCTCCTTCCATATTTTTCTCAAATTTCCTTGCTCATATTAAAATTAAATTATGAGTTCTATGAACAAGTTATAAAACAAAACTAATACCAGTAAAAATAGTCCAGTCAAGGACATAACTTAATGGAATAAGGTTTATGCTTATATAGATCCTAAGAAAGGATGAAGTATGAAAGGAAGAAATGTTGAACTCTTACGAGGTAATTGGCAAACAAAACAACAAGTTCTCTTCCCATAAGTCATGGCCAACATGAGGAACAATAAAAAATAAAAAGTATGTAGATGGAATCTATATAAATCACTAAAAATAAGTTCATAATTCTAACAATAGTAGAAGAAACTAATGGTTCATTAATTGGTTCGAACCTAGAACATATTTTGAAGGACTCTATTCATGAAATTCGCATGAAATATCATTAAATTCATAAACGACAGGTCTCAAAATATGGTATGAGACTATGTATTTTAAAGTGTCTTTCAATTTAATATTTTGAGTTAATTGGTGCATCTGCATGTAATGATGCAGTTCATTTTTAGATGTCGTATTGCCACTCATTGAATCGTTTAATTCCCCCTTACTTGAAAATGCTCCAAATGTACACTAGCAAGTCATTATTCAGACATTCAGTAGCAACATGCATGCCTAATTACATTTTCATAGTTTGGAACCCATAGGTTCTTTTGAGTAAACTAATATCTAAATAATTGTAACTAATATAGCTAAGAGAGACAAATTATATTCCAACCTAGACGAAATTGGGATCAGAGTTGGGAAGTGAATGCAAACATGTAATACAAATCAATGTATGCATGACGACATCATACATTCATAATTTTATGACCTTAAAAAGTAGATTAATGGGATTGACACCCAAAAGTACAAAAGCAAAATGGAAGTGTAAAAGAAGTTGCTAGTACTTCTCCGTTAATAACAGAAAGACAGTAATATGCTTAAGAGTACATTCTCAACAGTTCACTCAAATTCCAATGTGTAAATTTTTTCGACTTAAAATGTGCAGCCTCAAACTACACAGCTTTAATGTACATATCCATACAGATATAGATGGGGTTCAGTCAATATCTCACAAATAAGAACCTTTCAAAATATGCTTCCAGTAGAATGATTGAGGTTCTTACAAATGTACTTCTTGTGCAAAGCGATAAGGTAAAAATGATCATTGTGTTTCTACTTTATATGAACAAAGTATACTTGCAGACTAGATATGGTGGTTCTTAATGCATTAAAAGAATTCATAGTAGCCTAATGACTAGGCGGAATTGTACACTAGGTTCAAAACATGACTGGTGTGAATTAAGAAAAGAATCTTTGGTAAACCAAGAGGTTTCGCATTAATACAACTTATGATAATCGAAGGATCTTAAATTGGTAGTAAAATGAAGCATCATCAAGTGAAATGGAACATATAAAATGTTCTAGACAAGGAAGAAAGAGGAAAACAAATCTTGCAACAGCTTGTTGTTGAATTAAGAAGATGATGGCTAAGTGGCACTAGTAATCAAGAATGTTGTGTACAAAGATATTGGGTATCTAGAAACCTATTCAAATAAATGGAAAACTCTACAATATGAAATTCATATTTTGTACCACTATTTCCTATCAAACAAACTTAGATAAGTTGACCTGTCAGATTTCATTAATAGTGTTGTCTGGTCTGAATAGGACAACATGACAAGTATTGCATAAACTAATTTCATAATGGATAAATAGGTTATATTCTCTTGTCCTGCAGGGGTCATTTAATGCCTAAGATGAGGTATAAACATGTAAATGACCTAGGTTCACACCCTGGTACACATAATGCCTAAAAACTTGAAGGGTGTGGAACAGAGAACATTGTAACCTTCACTTATGATTTATGCATAGATGTGGGTACATACATGTTGATTTTTTGATTAGCTTTGGATAAAAAAGAGAAACCAAGAATGCAGATGGCATAACATGGTTATATGTTGAGTACTTTTGAGTACGAAGAAATGATTTTCTTGGCTAAAGACAAGGTTAAGATTATTCTTAAATTTACAATATAACATTGGAGTCCATACTAGACTAACTAGCATAGTCAATAGTTTATTTTATGATTAAGTGAAGGTCATATTCCGCTATTACTAAAACCTTGTCTATGGAATAGATTCAATCCAAAAACTAAAAGTTATGGTTTTTCAAAAGTTGCATTATGCATCTATGTTGAAAATTTCTTACAACCACAATATGCATGAAAAATATTAGCTAAATAAAAGCACTTGAATACTTTGACATAAAAAACTTAGTTATGCTCTGGTCTATGAATTCCTTATCCTCCACTCGACAAACCAAACATGGTTTGATTGGAATTACATAAAAGTAGTGTGAATGAAAAATTACAGGGATTCCTCGCATAATACTAACATGGTTGAAAACATGTGGATGAAGTATATGTCATGCAGGTGATGCTATGGCCATTTGGAATTGGGTACAGATGTACTATTGGTACCATATACAAATGGTACATATGGTACTAGTATGGATGCATGAAGTTCAGGATGATATATGACATGTATAGCGGTTTGTGTATCACACACACCATGTGTAGGTAAACCTTGTAGAGGAGAAGTCACTGGAGGATTTATTTTGTGGCAACCGATCCAGAGTGTGTACAAAGGCAAGAAAAAGGTGGAAATTAAGGATAAGTATCAGTCTTTTGCTTTAGTCTTAGTATACATATGACATATGATCCTGATTTATGATGGTTACATATGGGTTATGATTTTTATAGTTATGTGTGAGATAAAATGTTATGATATTTTATACATGTTCATTGGTCAAATGTGCTAGTTTGACTTATTGTGAATAATGCAGGGAAACTACAAGAAGAAAGTGTTCCGGAAGAACCCAAATGCATTGGAAGAACTTGCAATTTTTTTTATTATTTAAATAAGTTGGAAACTAAGGAATCATAGCTAAAGGGTGAGAAAAATTAACCCGTGGTTGGTCATGTAACAAACAAAATTGAGTCTTTGCATCTGAAAATTTCTCACCAAAATGATTGAAACAAATGTACAAGTAGTGATGGAAGGATATTGCTAGTATAACTCCTTTACAACCGATGTATCAAAAGATATGATTAAGGTCGCAAGGCCATGGGAACCTGAAAATTCATAAACAACTACTTGTTAATGAGGAAATAAATTTTAATATACATCAATACACAGAGGAAAATGTAAATTTAACGGGGGAGTACATAACACCCTCCATTGTATGTAACACTTTGTTGACCTAAGCTAAGAAAAACTAGGTCTAATATGCAACAATGAAAGTAAATATTTTATTATTAAATAAATTAATCACTTGGAAAAGAGAGACACCAAGAGATGATATTCTTGCCAACTCCCATTATTGAATGGTAATGGATAATTGTTTGATGATAATACTTCTAGATCCAAATCTAGATAAGCTTAAGGTATTTGGAGATAAATATCCATTAAGATACTTAGTTGGAGAAAGAAGTGAAGTTTAAGAAAAACATAAAAGCCTTGCAGGAGAGAAAGGCAAGATTTTATGAAGAAAAGCCTCGTTGGAGAGAAAGATAAGGTTTTGTGAGAAAAGCCTAGGAAAATGGATAAAAAGATCCTGTTGACAGTGTTGGGCCTACCAACATGTCAAGGGGATCTCCCCAATGAGAAGTCCCAATTAGACCTCAGACCGTTTGGTGTAGGAGACCCAACAGTGGGTTGTAAGGTAATGCCTTGATCGTGATGTCACACAGAGGCAAGTAAGATAACTCTGTTAGCAGCAAGGGTGTGACTGATGAAGTGAGTCAAGTAATGAGTATGAGAGGCTCCAACACTTCAAAGGGAGGGAAAGTGAAGGTGAGCTCCAGATTGAAAGGGATCAGTCCTAACTCGGCTAGGAACATACAACACAAAGGACATGCACAACTTCCGGCAGAGGAGTCGACACGTATGTGGAAGTCCCAACATATAACGTAAGATAACATGAAAAAAACTCATGGATGAGTTCGAGACGAGTGTGATGGTTGATATGAGTCTATCTAGTGTCCAGTAGAGCAGTCGACATAGATGGTGACAACATTAATAGCGTATGAAACACATTAAAAAGAAGATCCATATAATTACATGTGAATCAGTTCATAAACAAGTACGTAAGTTAAACAACATATATCATTAAGGCAACCAGATTAGTCCATCTACAATAACAACATATGCATGAAAATTTGTTGGCTCTTATTATATAAGAAGTGTAAGTCACAATCATACAATACACCATGTAAACCTACAAACCCTATCAGTAGAATGTTACAGCCACATCTGCCTGCTCCTCCAAAGAGATGTACTAGCTCCGTGCAGTGGGGAAGCTAAGGCCCGTAACAATAATGTCCAAGTCTTCTTCAAGATAGTCTTAGTAGATGCTTGGCTGACCAAAAGCCTATACAATGAGTTATGAAGAATTGTTTATAGCAAAGGGTGGGGTGACCCTTGACATTCCCCTTCATGACAGTTCAACTACCCTCATGATTCTTCACCTACTCTATGACTATTACATCCAATTGTTGACACTCGACTTACACTTGACATGACTCAACATTACAATGTACATGTACTCATGTGAGACAACATGGCTTGAGAAAGCCTTATAGGACATCACTGACACTCGGTCCACTATGGTGAGACGAACTCTTTGATATGCTTGTGATGGTGACACTGGTGAGCTAATGCCAAGCTTGGTTGTCCATGATGGTGTGCAAGCACCTCATGGTGACATCTTGCTGAAGCGAACTCTAGCCTCTGTTGCAATTGGCGCATTGGTTCGACCCCTCATCCAACTCGTATGCTAACATGCGCATGGTCTTCTTAGGATGGTTGAACCAGAAACACACTGATACATATTGTCCATGTTGATCTTCAAGTGTGTGTTGGTGGTCATGCACATCAACTTGCCGAAGTGCATGTTCAGCCCCTATTGGAATTACTTTCTGTCGTCGCCTTTGTGAGTGTGTTGAATAGGTTGGATTTCATGTGTGCGCTCAATGACATGCATGCTTCTGGATCCTTTGCATGCGGGCAACAACACTATTCACCATGTTTGCTCTTTGTTAGCTACTAGGATGGATCCTTAACTTGTACTGGCCTAGTCTCATCCATGAGTGCATGTTGCGCCCACTTTCATTCATGTTGTCGCTGGAGCTCATTGCTTTGACTGTGCAGGTTCATGTTCTTCCTAAGTTGTTGTTTCTGCACATGCAACTCCTTGTTTGTTCCATCTTCTACCTTCACATAATCTTCATGTCGCGTCATCACTTCATAGGCTGAGTCTCCAAAGTTTCTTTCATTATCAGTGGATCTGCTTGAACTTGTAGCTATTCTCCACCTCTATGTTGTCAACAACCTTCCTCTTGCATTCACTACATTTGGTTCATTTGTTGTGTTCGCTACATTTGATATGCTGCCTTTAGTTGATGTTCATGATGCTTCTCACTGTGATGTTGCTACTTTATGTCCTTGTCAACAAACAACTTGATGTCATCATGAGTAGGTAAGCACATGGACACTTGATCGACCGCATCCCAAACCATGATTTGAATGGTGTCTTCGTCTTCACTCTATTGAAAACCATTGTACTTGTACTACTGAGAGGCAGATAAACACCTGTGATACCTAGAAACATGGAAACACTCATAGCAATCAATATGTCAATCGAAAACCAAAATGAACATGAGAACTGACTTGCAACAAACCTGAGTGAATGATCATGAAGGTTGCATAATTCTGACCGGGAGTTTGGGTGACCGACTGCCAAGGCTATACAAGGCATAGTCGGGCTACTGGAGACTAACTAACTACTAAAACTACAAAATGCACAATCCAATTGTGCAATTAGGTGATAGGATTGCAAACTGTGCGATTCCAACTTAGAAAGACTGTTGTCCCAAGGACAAATTTGTGCAAATTTTTGGGCCAAGCAACCACTAACCTCTAGAAATAATCAACTCAGTCTAGGAGGCCAATGCTAGGCTAGAATGCTGAAATCTGGAGAGGAAGGTGAGCCTTCCTTATCCATATTTTGCAATGCAGCCTTGGTGAAGACATAGGCCGGGCCAAGGTATGCCTGACTTGCCAATGGGCAACTGAAGGCAGGTAAGTCAATGAAATGCATGGCGACACTAATTGATAGCAGAAGTGATAAATAGTGCATGCAAAACATGAATGGAGGATTGAGGAAGTAGATCAACATGGATGTGGGTGAGGCAATTCATTGGTTGGGCGAACGTCTGTGAAAAACAATCTCATGCGTTGGACAAAATTGAGATAGCAACCAAAACTGAAACAAAGATAGGACAACTTAGAATATATGTAAACAACAGCAAGCATTCAAAGAAATCAAACAAACATTACTTACACAAGTGAATACACAAAAAGCAACAAAAATGAAGCACAAGGCATGGGAAGCGAGCTTACCCCAAAGCAGTTGAGCTGAATGTGTGGAATACTCCTAGATGTGATGTGGGATGTCGGACCTACAAGGTTGATGTGAGGAATGAGCCCTAAAGCCCCTGGTTGATGAGTTTTTATAACATCAAAGTTGCGATCCACATGCCAAAAATCTAGGGAAAGCGACACTTGGAGGGACGTTTCTAAGTTTCTCCTTGCGTGTAACCTCCAACTGCTAAACATAGATCCCTGAAACAAGGGATGCCTTTGCATGTTGCATTGGGACAAATAGCCTATGCACGCAAGTCAGTTTTGCTCGGTCCTGGACGGAACCGGTCAACTCAGCTGCACATGCAAGCGAATGCTCGGTTGTTAGAGAAAAATGTTTATTTATGACTGTAAGCTAGGTTGACTGCCCAAGGGGATTACATAATTTTTGGGCCCAACAGCTTATTGATGTCCATATTTGTGAAAATCTTGGGTCGAACTTCCTGTTTATTGGAAAAATTGCACAAATCCTACTGGGAGGGTTGGCTGGATGGATTGCGCAATCCTGGGGCCCTGTAGACTATAAGAGGGAAGTGAAAAATTCCTGGAGGGAATGGCTAGTTTCCCTCCAAGAATGCGCAAATTTCACTGGGAAGCTGCTCAACCTGCAGCTAGAACAAGTCTGGGTGAGAAACTTGTGAAGGGGAAAGATCAAACTGTGATCAACAAGCTGTCTTTGAGCAAGAAAGACACTAAAGCTTGAGGACTTGACGAAGAAAGGCATGCTGCTGAGAAGGTTGGTAGGGAGGCTCCAAAACAGGCTAAGGGAAAATTTTGGAGGGTGGTTGTAGCTGCTACAACAGTTGGCGACACATTGGTAGAACAACAGCTCTCTGCATAGACCTTGTTCGTGAAAAGTAAGTCTTACACCTCCGGAAGTATTGTTTAGTTCTTAGCTCATCTTGGTTTCACAATAACTTGATGTAAGATGTAGCATCTGCCAGACTATTGGTCGATTGACACACATTCCAATCCAAGGCAACACAATTGTTTTGGTTGGGGTTTAGGCGTACATAGGTACACAAGTATCATAGTCATCAGAGTCTTAGTTTCATCTCTAGTGTTGCTCCACTGCCAGCAGGCCTGGATAGTACCCCAGTGGAGTCGCATAGTAACACATGCATGGCTCCGCTACCAGTCAGCTTGGTCAAAACCTCGGTGGAGTTACTTGCATCACCTCCCTATGCAGGAAGCCCTTCTCTTCTTTCACCTTAGTCATTTTTCATTTTGAATTTTTTTCCTTTTCATTTTTTTTTTCATTTTTCGTTTTCACTGTGCATAGCACATATTCATTTGAGAGGCGAAAGAGGGATCCCAACTTATTGAGAGCAGAGGAGGTTATTCCAGTAGAGAAGTAGTTTATTACTTACGTGCCTGTTAAGTTCCCCCCCCACCACCTTACTTTACTTGACTAAGCTGACAAGGGTTAACCCAAAAATAATTGACTAGAGAAGGTGACACTAATTAGCATGCAAGCGTTGTGTTTACACTAAGGTTCACTTTGAAGAGTACATATTTTCCTTTGATGTATCATGGACTAAGAGTAACAAGTTCATCATACAGAGGCAAGATAACAGATAACCAAGTAGCAATAGCTTTACAAACCCTCTTTTTCACTACCCAACTCATTTCATGAGTCACACATGGTTTCATGCAAACTGACCTACAAACGAACAAAACAAACAACAAAGAAAATGAAGAGCAGAAGTAAAAGTGAAAGAAAAAACAAGCAACGAAACAAGAAAGCACACAAACAAGCAAACAAAGCATGAAAGAAAACAAGCATGCAAGCAAACAACTGAAAGCAAACACTAATCCTACTCCTATACTAATGGTGCATGGGCTTGATTACATGAAGTCATACTTCCAATGCAACGACCAATGCATTGGTAAACCCATGTTGGTGAAGGTTTGGTCCGCAGGTAACCGAGTTGTGTGGACAAACAGACAAGAAATATATGATAGTGAAGACAGCCACAATTCGTGTTTCAAACTTCCCATGAGACATAAGTGAGTGCATGTGCATGATAGACAGTCTGTGGACTTATCATGGTGTTGTGTGACACTACGTGCAACTTTGAAGTAGAAGCACACTCTTGATAGAGACATGCAAGCAAACAAAAGAAACAAATATAACTTGTGTCGCGAATGAGTGCTTGCAACTTAAGGCTCCTCCAATTCATGAGCTATGGGATCATGCCGTTCGAGCATAGGAACAACGATCTATGTGTGAAATGGATACTCAATGCAGACAGATGAGTGATGGGGAGCCTTGGGTGACTGAACAATTTCATGATCAGAAGTGAGACCCACCCCAAGAGAGTGAGGTTCTGACATAACCATCAACTCAGGTTGAAGTTCCTCGATGGTCTTAGGTGTCTTAACTTCATCATTAGGTAGATCATCATAAATTGGTCTCTTTGAAAGATCAACTATGATATATTCATGATCGTGATAAAAAATGGAAGAAAATGGATCATGATCGCCACGATTAGAAAAATCAATGAATTTTTTTGCATCCTCATGATCAGATAAATCAAACGGAGGGGTACATGAAAAGTGAACTAACTCCTCGTGCTTGTTATGCTTCTTAACCTGCAAAGTAATACCAAACAGAGAATAGGCGAAGAAGATACCCAGAACACATAATATGCGAAGAAAATATACCTAGAACACAGAATAGCAATGATTTTATTACTCAGAGAGAAATGTTCACAGGCCTCTTCGAGGGGGCAACCTCCAATAGAGCAGAGCTCGATTACAAAACAAGACACGATGCTCCTCGCAGGGAGTCTCTATCCTTTATATCTGACTCATACATGCAATACCACGGGCCAATACCGTGGGTTTTATTAATACCGTCTATCTAATACTACCACCCATTTACCCTCTATCTAATACTACTGCCCATTTGCAACTAACTGTGGTCCCTTCATTAATTGCGGGTTAACCACTTACAAATATTAATATGGGCTTTATTGACTCTTGACTATGATGTGATCCCATGACATAAATAAGGGGGTTAGGGTGGGACCCTAACATGCCCTCCCCCTTAAGACTAGCCTTGTCCTCAAGGCTGAAGTTGCGGAAACTGCTGAAGAATAGTGGTTGGTTCCCAAGTTGCATCTTCCGGAGAGGTGTCTTTCCATTTGACGAGGACCTCCTTAATCATGCGCCCGCGCAGGTGCTTGTCTCGTGTGTCTAGAACCTGTTCTGGTTGAAGCTAGATTGACCCTTCCTCGTCCAATTCAGGTAGAGTGGTTTGAACTCGGCAATTGTTCCTAATCACTTTCTTGAGGCACGATACATGGAAAACTGGGTGGATTTTTGTTGTAGGTGGCAAAGCCAACTTGTAAGCCACTTCTCCAATGCGCTGAAGTACTTGGTATGGTCCATAGATTTTTGGAGAGAGCTTTTGACAACCCTTGTCTTTGAGTGATGTTTTCTTATATGGTTGCAGCATCAAAAAGACCTGATCCCCTTCTTGAAATTGGCGTTCTGAGTGATGTTGGTCAGCCCGTTGCTTCATACGGTTCTGAGCTTGATGAAGATTCTCGCGCAGATGGGCGAGCATGGTTGCGCGGTGTTTTAGGAGTTGATCCACGGCTTATACTTTGGAGCACCCTCTGAGATAAGAAGTAGGGGAAGGCGGAAGTTGACCATAGACTGCTTCATAGGGAGTCATTTTGGTGGTGGCATGATAGTTGGTGTTATACCACCATTCTGCCAGAAGTAACCACTGTACCCAAATGTGTTGCTTTTCTGAAGTGAAACACCTAAGGTAGGTTTCTAGACATTTGTTGACGACTTCGATTTGACCATCTGTTTGCAGATGATATGAAGTACTAAATTTGAGTTGAGTGCCTTGTATTCTGAAGAGCTCCTGCCAAAAATTACTGGTGAAGATTGGGTCGCGGTCGGACACAATAGAAGTGGGCATGCCATGTAATTTGAAGATCTGATCCATGAAAGTTTGGGCAACCAAAGTTGGTGTAAATGGTTGGGGTAGGGCGCATTAATGAGCATACTTCGACAGTCGGTCCACAACCACCATGATGACTGACTTGTTCCCAGAATTTGGAAGACCTGTAATGAAATCCATGGAGACCTCTGTCCAAATTGACGCCGGAATGGGCAATGGTTGTAATGTGCCTAGTGTGTTGATTGTTTCCCCTTTGTGGCGTTGACAGACGTCACATCCTGCTACGAAAGTAAGGATGTCCTGTTTCATACCGGTCCAAAAAAATGATCTTCTGGTGCGAGCATACGTCTTATGAAAGCCCCAATGTCCTGCAATGGGTGATGAGTGCAGTTCTACCAAAATGCGACTTTTGAGGGTGGATGTTGGTGATATTACGACTCTGTCCTTGTAGCGAAGAATATCATCGTACCACAAGTAGCCCTTGCTGGAATTAGGATCTACCTGCAATTGAGAAATGAGTTGGGAGAGCCCTGGATGTGAAAACCATTCCCTACGAGCCTCTTCAATCCAGTCTCGAATTGGGAGGGAAATTGCGAGCAGAGTACTTTCCTCCTCAAATTGGCGTGACAATGCATCTGCTACCCGGTTGTCTTTCCCTTTCTTGTAAATGATCTCATAATCATATCCCATCATTT
>APFE031309598.1:37330-185347 GCA_000404065.3 Pinus taeda
CCACAATGTGGCCCAAATGCTCAACTTCTTCCATGCCAAACGCACACTTAGACATCTTAACAAATAATTTATGCTTGCGGAGCAGTTGCAATAGTAGATCTACATGCTGAAGATGTGCCGTCCAAGTGCCACTATAGATGAGAATGTCATCGAAGAAGACAAGGACAAGTTTTCTGAGATATGGTTTGAGGATGTGATTCATAAGACTCTGAAAAGTAGAAGGGGCATTACAGAGACCAAATGGCATGAACATGAACTCATAATGGCCTTCATGAGTTCTGAAAGCCGTCTTGGGAATGTCGACTTCCTTCATGCGAATTTGGTGGTAGCCGGAGCAAAGATCCAACTTGGTGAAGAATTGAGCCCCATTGAGTTCTTCCAGCAAATCGTCAACCACCGGAATGGGAAATTTATCTTTGACTGTTAAATTGTTGAGGGCCTTGAAGTCGGGACACATCCGCCACTCCCCATCTTTCTTGAGGACCATGACCACTGGGGATGAATAAGGACTAATGCTGGGACGAATGACACCTGCTTCCAACAATTCCTTGATGATTTTTTCTATTTCATTCTTTTGAGTGAACGGATATCTCCATGGCCGCACATTTGGGGGTTGAGCCCCTAGAACCAAGGTGATGCTATGATCATGCTCCCCTCGTGAGGGTGGAAGCTCCTGAGGCTTATCAAAGACCATTCGATGGGTATTTAAAATCTGCTGCATCTCAGGATGAATTGGCAGAGGTTTGGTTTCGACTACCTGGATGGCATTAAATTGCGCTACTACTCCATGATGGCCCTTTTTTAACAATTTTTCCATCCGATGCGAGCTGATGACAGAGGGTTCTCTCGCCTGGAGGCCACGGAGGGTATGTGTGGAGTTGTTCTGCTTAAAACTCATATATAACTCCGGGAAATCCATTGTGATTGGCCCAAGGGTGCGGAGCCATTCAGCACCTAGGACAATGTCGCATCCCCCCATGTGTATGGCAAACATGTGGGTTTTCAACTGATAATCCCCCATTTGAAGTTTGACATTTTCACAGCGGCCTTCACATTTCATTGTGCCCCCATCTGCAATTTGGACCTGGAAGTTAGAGACTGCCCGTACAAAACAATGCGCTACTTCTGCGATTTTTTGATGGATGAAATTATGGGTACTTCCACTATCAATCAAGACTATTACTGGGCGATGTTTAAGAAAACCCCTGATTTTGAGAGTTTGAGGGGAAGAGATTCCTGCCAACGCATTGAGCAAAATAACTGGGTCTTCAAATACAATCTCCTTTTGGTTGTCTTCTTTGATCGCCTCCTGTTCCTCAAGAGGTGGATCTTCCTCAGTGGAGCTGTAGTCAGTGGCATCTATTTGAAAAAACTTGGGCTCCTTGCATTTATGACCAGGGGAATATTTTTCATCACAGTAGTAACATAGTCCTTGCTTCCTTCTCTCGGCCATTTCCTGAGGTGATACCTTTTGGACCTTAAGTGTCTGAGTCGTGGTATGAGCTTGTGGGGGACGACCTTTAGTGGGGAAATTGGGGCGGCTGTATTGGGCTGTTAAGGCACGTTCCACCTTACAGGCTACCTGGCAAGCCTCTGTCCATGTGGGAGGGTGGTGGAGTAGAACTTGAGCTTTGATGGCTTCTTTAAGACCACTAATAAAACATTCCGTGTAGAACTCATCGGAGAGATGCTGAGTGCGGAAAGCTAAGGCTTCAAAAGTGGTGATATATTCATCCACTGTACCCGTCTGTCTGAGCTTAGTGAGACTACCCAAAAAGGAGTCTCCCTGTTCAAAGCGATCTCGAATAGCTTTGTTAAATTGGACCCAACTCAAAAAAGGTGCATTGCGACGCTGATGCCATAATGCCCATTGCCATCGTTGACTGTCCAAGTACATGGTCGCCACTCTAATCTTAGTCCACTCATCTTCGAGATGATTTAATTCGAAATACTGCTCCATTTGTGCTAGCCATGCGGACGGGTTAGAACCGTCAAATTTCTGCATATCCAACTTGGGAGGTCGCTGACTGAGTGGGAGATTTCTGTTGGGTGGTGGATGGGTGCGCCATGCGTTAGGAGAGTGGCTAGACTCACCCTCATGGTCATTATAGAGGTCCTCGAGAGCTGGCTCCTTGCCCTTATCGAGTGCTTGTTGTACCATGCTAGATAGTTTGTCAAACTTAGTGTTGAGCTCGCTCATATTTGTTTCAAGTTTGTCTAGTCTTTCATTGGTCATTGCTTGAGCTCTAGTTGCTACCATACACCAACTTGCTGAAAAATTGGGACCGCAAAAAAAAAAAATTGTGCAGAAATTGAATGGTACCACCGTGCTCAGCTCGTTGTCCTGATGCTGATGGGCTAGATCACAAATAAGTGCTTCGGCAGATCTCAGACTGCAGTTGTCAAATCCTCAAAATGTCACTGCCGCCAAAAGTCCTGCGAAAATTATAGCCAGGCACAGGAACCCTTCACAACTACTCCGATCTGGTGGATCTGAGAGATCTAGATCGTGGATCACTACTGCTGCTGATCGGATAGAGCTGCGGGACTGATTTCTGCTGCTGCTGCACTCGTTGATCTGGAATAGGTGATGTGCGATCCCCCGATAGAAAGGAAACTATGGTCTTGAGGAGTGTCAGGTGCTACAGATCGCAATATACATAAGGGTCTGACAGTAGTACTCGGCCCAATGTTTCAGGGCTCTAACTAAGGAGGATCGACCGTACCCTTAGCCGTACAACCCGACTACCCTATCGTACGGGCGAGTAATCTCTCCGAGTGCTGTTCTCGGTGTACTGTAGCCACAAGACGGCCGAAATTTTATCTATGGCGAGGCTTCAAGGTAGCTATGGGGCTTCCTATATACCCAGAGGTTACGTGGAAGACAGTCTGTGTGCAGTTCTGTCTAATGCGCTACTACTCGAAGGGGTACCCACAGGGGTTACAAGGGAGTCCAACAGACGTGACAACCTCTTGTACTTCCTGCGTGCATGCCTCCCCAAATCCGCAGGTTTATGCACTCAACGACAGATCCCGTGGTTTAAAGACGCCGGAACACGTCTCTAGCCAAAAAAAAAATTCGCTAAAATTTGGAGATCCCACCGAGCCCTGGAAAGTGCTCTGATACCACTTGTTATGCTTCTTAACCTGCAAAGCAATACCGAACAAAGAATATGCGAGAAAAAATACCCAGAACACAGAATATGCGAAGAAAATATACCCAGAACACAGAATAGCAATGATTTTATTACTCAGAGAGAAATGTTCACAGGCCTCTTCGAGGGGGCAACCTCCAATAGAGCAGAGCTCGATTACAAAACAAGACACGATACTCCTCGCAGGGAGACTCTATCCTTTATATATGACTCATACATGCAATACCACGGGCCAATACCGTGGGTTTTATTAATACCATCTATCTAATACTACCGCCCATTTACCCTTTATTTAATACTACCGCCCATTTGCAACTAACTGTGGTCCCTTCATTAATTGCGGGTTAACCACTTACAAATATTAATATGGGCTTTATTGACTCTTGACTATGACGTGATCCCATGACATGAATAAGGGGGTTAGGGTGGGACCCTAACACTGAAAGAAAGAACGCATGACCTAGTGATCCCTAAATCAGAATTTGGATTATGGTAAAGCCTTGGCCTAGTAACCCTTGAACCAAAATTTGGGTTTCAGTAAAGCTAGATTTTATGTTACCTCGGTGGGCCTAGGAATCCTCAATCGGTGAATTGGTAGGATATACGATAAATCCTAGAGGTGGGTGCCCTTGATTAGGCCTAAGAATCCTTGGTCAGCGAATGACGGGATATATAGTAAAGCCTGGAGGGTTGAGTCTTGATTAGCCCTAGGGATCCTCGATCGTTGTATGGAGGGATGTGTGGTAAAGACTATAGACTAGGATACAAGCATATTCCTCACGGTGTAGGTGGATAAATCTATTGGCATCCATGCTTATTTAGGGCCTAGTGATTCGGTGTGGACTGTGGTAAAGCCTGGTTCTATTGATGAGGGTGAGGTATAAAAGCCTCTAGAAGCCCTAGTTGGTTTTGGTTATGAGTCCCACATTCATGCTTGGAATATGATGTGATAATTGTTTGGAGAAACAAATAATGTAAAGATTTTATAATTCTAGCCATTCATTAAAAAAATCCAAAATACATTATTTCTTGATTTTGCTCAATAGACTATTGATAAAAACTCATCAAAACATTCTTGAAGGAAATAAATTATTTCAAACATTAGCAAAGAAAAAAAATATTTCAAGGGTAATCTTGACGCAATAAATGATTAAAACTACTCTTCAAGATATATTTAGTAATACCTGGAGGTACACTATTGAGAATTAATTAGTTGTCAAAAGTTGTGATACCTAAAATTAAATGAAATAGATGTGCAATATCAATCCTCTTGCAAACTATTGACAAGATTGTCTCCCTTCTTTGTCACCAACTAATTACTAATAGACAATTACATACACCTATAGAAATATAACACAACAACTGTAACATTCAAAAAATTATCATCCAAATGTAGACACATAAACATACAAACCACTCAAAGCATCCAAACACAGACTAAACTAAATTAAAGAAGAGAAGCAAAGAAAACATAATGTGAATTTTGAAGTTAAACTCAAACATATACATAATAATGATAATCTAAAAAAGTGACATTGTTGCCCTCAATTGGAACCAGCTTAGATCCATCTAACACTGGATCTATCATGCGTCGAGAGGGATCAAATCCCTTGAGGTGGAAACTTTTCCTCAAATTCTACATTCCAAAAAGAAGGTTTTCACCTCGAGGGATTTGATCCCTCTCGGCGCATGATAGATCCCGTATTAGATGGATCCAAGTTGGTATTCTAGGTAGAAAAATGAGTTTATCTTTGGTGCATTCAGTGATCACAACACTATTTGAAGAGGCAATATACTTATCTTGAGGCAAAGTTTATTCTACATTCAAACAATGCCGAATTGTATTGAGTGGAAGGGTTGTAGTAGCTTATCCCTATAAAGTGAGATGAAATCTTTAGGAGGCCGAGTTGATCTTGAGCATCAAAGTGTAATTTCCAAGCAACTAGCATCAAGGAATATTGAAATCCGTCCCTCTTATCATCTGAAGCATTTTCTAGGTTTTGTCTTCCAATTTCATTGTAAACACAAAATATTTTCCTTACTTAAAAATCAAAATTTGCCTTAAATCCTTGGTTGAGTTGTTTATCATAGTTTTCTCTTGAATTGTTTGACGAAAGTATTGTGTTGTCTACTAAAATAAAATTCTAGAATTTACATACAAACTATTTGTAGAAAGGTGTCAAAGGAAAATTTTCAAATTTTGGAAACATTTGCTTGAATTTCCTCTTAGGTATAATACCATATGCCTAAATATTTTGAGGGTAGAAGACCAATGGAGAACCTAAAAAAGCAAGCCATATTATTTTGGATGCCCACAAGGGTGTTAAAAAAATAGAGTAGATATTTCTCTTTATTTATAGTCATGAAAGGCAAAAGTCTTCAAGGATTCTTTGAAAGGATTTGGCTTCTTTAACTGCGGGCTTCCCTAGGAGCATGGTATCGTCCTACGAATTGGTTATAATTTAACCAATGAATTATAATTTTTTTCCACAAGGGAAGGACATCCATGTCTTCCTTTCGGCCTATGTTTGGCAAAAAACATTTCACTTCCTAGGGACATGTTGGGATGGGATATCGCTTCACATGGGTGGCTTTATGACTGACATGAGATGGTTGTGAATGACTCACAAAGAAGAGGGACCTATTCTATGAGACTTGTGTTGTACCTTTCTTAGATCGATTTCTCAGCAGGACAACTTTATAAGGAGTTAATAGGGGTTTGGTGGTATTGAGGTACTCTACTTGTCGGCAATGATTGGGAAGTCTCTTGCATGCATACATTTTTATATTGCGCGAGGAGCAAGGGATGCTTCATATCTAGATGGATAACTTGGGATCTTGGTATCAAGGGGCTCCTTCATCACATGAAAGTGCATGGGTCCGAGGTGACTCAGTGGCACATTTGGGACCATGGCATTAGTTGGACTAATTTGTGGAGTAGCAACATACAATGAAATTGGTTAAGGACAAGAAAGTTTTAGTGGAGAGGACTGTAATGTCCCTGATTTTGTGAGTGCAGATATTTCCTTTTTGCTTGCCTAACTATCTTCCTTAGGCTAGCAAGAGGGGAAATTACTAAGGATTTTGCCCAATTTTGCTAATATTATATAACATGATAATTATAATTAACAAAAAGCGGAAAATAGGTTTTTATTATAAAAGGAGGCAAAAAGTCATTTAGTGGAAAGTGGTCCCCACCAATAAAATAATATTAAAAGGGAATCTAAAAGTTGGGAGAAGACTTAATGAAAAGTTATAAAAGGAGGGCGGACTCATTTGCTAATTATGTTATCTCATCATTCCTCATTGCTATTGAAGAGAAGCTCAAGCTTGTTTTAGTCTTGAGGGTTTCAAGCAAAATCCTTACACTAGTAGGGTTTCAAGCGAAATTCTCACACTAAATTCAGTGGATCTCTTACCACCCTAGCTAGTCTACCATCCTAGTTGGATTATTTTCCAGTGTTTATTTATGAAGATATGACAAAGCTTGTTTGCATAAAAACTTTCGTGGGGCTATTTTGTCATTGTAGGAAAACAAGGTTCTCTCATGATGGTATCATTTCTAAAGTGGCCAATTTACCTTCTTCCAAAGGTGGGTCGAATGAATACCAAGTAACTAGAAGGATGAATTATGGAGTGGATTGACAAGGCCGAGTGCATACACATTGAAGGGGTCGAATTCCCATTCCAAACACAGGGCTGTGTTGTTTTATTTGAATGGGTTTTGTTGATATCTCCAAGGGATGGGTTTTCTCCATCAACAAGGGGTCAAAACTTGAAGACAAAGTTTATTTTATAAAGACCAATTTATGCCAAGGAATCTCTAATGTTCAGAAGTCATCATTTGATATATTTGGTACAATAACTTTAACAGAGATTGTGGGAAATTCTTGTGCCCTTTTTGGCTCGATTTAGAAGCTATATTTGCCCTAGATCCCCTTGCCTTAGATGACATATCAAAGTATTCAGGAGGCATGTTGTTTGAGTTGAGTTATTTGTATCAAAAGGGAAGATCGAACTCTATAAATGTTGGTGTCATACTTTGCGTTCAAACTCTAACAAATATGAAGCATTAAAGGTGCATGCAATTGTAAGTTTTTCAGAAATTTGGCACTAATGTATATTTGTTTTAACTCCTGTTAGGGCCTAAATCTACCTCAGGCTGAGAAGGGAAGAATCTAGGGTAACATCAAACCACACTTAACTTGGTAGCTAGCCCTACCAAGTCGGGAGAGGGCTCTCTCCTTTTCAATATCAAGAAAATATAACAAATGAGGCTTTGAGATGACTGATGTAACGACTAATTTTAGGCTAGGTATGTGCTCAAAGGAGTTTAATTGAATTTGATGATGTTTTGTTGGCTCAAAAGTGAAAGGCAGATTTGGGTCTGGGGATTGGACTCAGTTTTGCAGAGGTTTCTGTGGGGCGAGGTAGGAAAATGATTTAGTACTTTAAACTGAATGAGATGGAGAGTCTTAAGACTGGTGAGGAGTTGGAGAGGGCATGAGAGTCTCAGGGATCCTCTTCAAATAGTAGAAAACATAAATAACTAAACAAACCCTAGGTAGAACACTGCAACTTCAATGGTTTCTACCTTTATTCTTGATTCATTTAGTTCAGTAGAAAGAGAGAGAGAATGGCATACATAAACACATGTAAACATGAATTACAGAAGAAGAAACAATACCAAATCAACTTGCCACAAGAATCCCACAAAATGTTGCAAACCCTGGTCTATTCCTTTGCCAAACTGCAGAGATGAATGTACAATGTTGCTCAAAGCTTTCACAAAAGTCCAACCTTTACCAAAGACTTAAAAAATACTACATATAGGCAACAAACAACTCATGCTAGGCTTTAGGGGCTGAATTCATGAGTTTAGGAGTTGTTTCAACAAGATCTAAACTAAGAACTGAAAATTAGGCAGTGGAACAACTTGCCTCTAAAACCTAGGAAACTGATTCATTCAGTTTCAAACTACTTTTTCATGATGTATCTACCTCCATGAGTGAAATTTTAACATATTTAAATCAAAGTCCATCAAGTTATATCAAATTACATCATGACTTTGACCATGAGAGAGACAAAAGTCAAACTGAGAAAAAACTAGGTGAAAAACATAGTTTTTTGGCAAAAAAGCCAATTTTCCATCCTGTGCGCCGCGCCTCTATCCCTGTGCGTCATGCCTTTTTGCAGCTGATTTTGGAGGCCTTCCCATGCACCAAATTTTCTCCAAGTGGGCTTGTTGGAAATATCTATCTGTCTACTTTCCAAAACAGGTGGAATTTCTAAATTTGGTGTCCATTTGCCCCTCCAAAAGTGAGTTCTCCCAACACTGCTTCCTGTGTGGCCAAAAAAGGGCAGAAAGGGCATTTTTGAGGTGTTTTTGACCATTTTGAAAGCTCAAAACTTGTCAAAATTTCTTGGCCATGTGAGGGAATTCATATTTTTCCATGAGGAATCCAAAAATGCTGAGTTTTCCTCGAAAGGAGGTCCCTATAAAAAGAACACACCATGTGGCGCGACGCACCAGGCAGAAAAAACTTGTCTTTTAGGCCAAAAATTCAAAATTTGCAAAACGTTTCCCAAATTTCTTGAAATTTGGGGTGAGTGTCCTTCATTAAGTGCTGTGTTGGGCTAAGGAAGCCTCAGCCAAGATCTAGAGTCTATATTTCTCTTTTCTCTTCCTCAATGCTTTCTTCAACTCAGCCTTCAAAATCCTGATTCTTTCTTTGCACACGTTGTTTCTCACCAATTAGTGGTAGGCCATGTGCCTCAACATCACGATCTCTTTGTTGGTCTTTTCTAGCATCTTTTCCAAGTGCATGTTTTCCCTCTCAAGTCAAGACTCCTTGTCATTCTTTATCTCTTGTTCAATGGAAGTCAAAGTGACATGGTCCTCTTCGTCATTTTGATTCTTCAGTTTCAACATTTCTAGCTTTATTAGGGTTTGCTTATCCTCCAACTATTTGTTTTCTTTCTTGTTTTTCATTTATATCATCCTCGTGCATCTTCTTTTTGCCTTTCCTTTGCTGCTTATGTTTCTTCATAGAACTATCACTGAGTGTCTCTTCATTATAGTGATTGTCTTAGGAAAATGATGAGATGAAGGTATGGTGGAAAAAATTATGATGAAATAGGGATGAAAGAGGACAATGGTGATGAGTATGAAGAGATTTTACTCTTGGGAAATGAAATTGGGGAAATAAGGGAATAGTTTTGGGAGATTAGGGCTTAGTGAGGGATTAGGGTTTTATGAGGGAATTAGTTACTTTAGGGGAGTGGGATATGAGAAAATAGGATAAATGGAGTGTATTAGGGTAATAAAAGGGTGAAAAGGGGTTTTGATGCTGGATATAGTGGTTTTTAGGGAGTGATAGGGTTTGGGGATGCCAATTAGGGTTCAGGAATAGTAGGAATTAGGTATTAGGGTTTTGGGGATAGGGGGATAGATGAGTGTGAATGAGAGGGGTAAGGGATATGAAATGAGGGGATTATAGTGGAGGAACGGTAAAATGATTGCAGGGAGCAAACAACAACAATGACAATGTTTGCAAACCCTAGACAACTTTTTCAATGGATTGTGCAACAAACTAGGGTTTGAATTTGCACCTATCTAAACACCATCCAGGAGGATGAAAATTCTTGCAAAGGAACTTTAGGATGTTTCACTTACTTGGAAGGAATAATTTTGCAAGATTTGGAGGCTTTGCAAGATGATTTGAGTGAAATTTGGGCTAAGCAGGCAGGTGTGTAGTGCCACTACCAAGGTGCGCCGCGCGTTTTTGCAGACCGGTTTTGAAGGCCTTCCTGGTGTTCAAATTGGGCATGAGATAGATATTTGGAAATATTATTGAGTCTAATTTCCAACAAAACTGTAATTTTGCAATTTGGATTTCATTTGCCCTGTCAAAAGTCAAATCTCCCAAGACTGGTCAAAATGTGCAAATTGAGGTTGCCTAAAGGCAAAGTGTTGTTGAAGTCAACTTTTGAAGGTCTTTCCCAACCCCAAATTGAGCTCATGATATCTCATTGGAAAGATATTTGTGTCTAGTTAGCATTTGACTCATCAAGAAAGTCATTAGGCAAACCAAGCTAGGAGAAACCTTGATTTTCCCAAGGTCACTTTAGAGGTGCATCAATTCTCCTGATGCAATTGTATTTTTGACATTTCTCTAAAACCATGACACCTATGTAAAAAGTGAAGGAGGTTTTTCTTACTTGGCCTATTGTGGAAAAAAAGTCTCTCAGTTTTCCCAAATTCATCTTTTCTTGCTCAGAAAAATCATTGGAGTAAAACCTATCCTGATGTGTGGAACAGGGGATTTGTTGAAATGAAGTGAAATGAAGGGGATAAGGGGATTTTAAATTCTTGAGAAAATTTTGGGAAGTAGGGAGGGATGTTAAGAAGTAGGGAAAAGTGGAATTTAAAATATTGAGTGAGGGGAAGGGGTCCAAAAGGGAAAAACACAGGCCTAGCCTAGAAAATTGTCAAATTGTAGCAAGAAACTAGGGTTTGTGCGAAAATGAGGAATTTGAGAGATATCAGTGATGGGAAGTGTTTAATAGGGTACATTAAGGATAGGGGAAGGTGTATGCACATCAGGATACAAGTTTTGGGGATGATTTGACCATCCAAGAGAAATTACCTTCAAAACCCTAGGAGAGGGAAATGAACCTTACCTAGGCACAACTGAAGCATGAACAAGGTGTAAAATGACCCATTGGAACCTGACATGATGATAAAAACCCTCTGAATGATGGTAAACTCAACTGAATGGTGACATGGACTGACATTTGGACAACTTTGAAAGGAGTGAAAACAAACCCTAGACCTAATACCTAGTGACCAAATTTTGCTTGAAGACTCACTGAAATGACAAAATTTGACCTTGACACCTTAAAATCACTTTGTAAGAGCATGTTTGATCACTAGATGAAGGTTTCAAAGACTGATACTAACATTGGCTCCAATGGAGATGGTAGCTCCTTGGAGATGCCAAGAACCACAGATCTTTGGAAGAGCAGACAAGTGCCTTCATCCATTGGGCAATGGAGTCAATAACTTCAAAACATCCAAAAACCAATTACTATGAAACTTTGACTCAAGACTCATAGTTGAACTAACTAATTCAAAACTAAAACAAGACTCTCAAAAGCTGAAATTGGACACTCAGCTGAAACAAAAAATGACTCAAGACTAAAACACAACTGACAAACTGGAAAATATGCTCACAATGGAGCTTATTCAATAAAACCCACTCTAGTTGTTCCATTCATCAGCTGATCAAGTGAAATGAAACAACCAATAAAATCAAGTAAGCATTCTGGCTCCTGTTTGCATTCTCCACAAGTGGTTGCTTATGAACAACAAGAGAGAACTACTGAAAGGCAACTCCCATGAAAACTTGGAAATAGATCCGTTGAATGATATCGATTCTCTATCTGCCTCCAAAAACACTGCATAAGGATCTTGAAGTTCATGCACATTGTGACTTAGCTCATCCAATGGTGTACTTCTCTTCTCCTCATACCATGAATGCAAACCTTGATATGAGCTTTGTGACGAGACTCCTGCTGAAAATGACAAAGAAACCAGCTGCCGCATCAAGTTTGTATCAATATTTTTGTCAAGCTCACAAATAGGAGAAGGACTTTGACTGTAGACATCATCCAACACATCAACTACTGGATCGTGAAAAACTTGAAAAGACCGTTGCAACCCATTTTCTATTGTTTCCGTTGAGATTACATGATTTTCTAATGGTTGATCATTTGAAGATATACTATGCAAATTTTCCTTCAAAAACTGAAATGATTCAAAACAGGAAGGTACATAATCATCTTGCATCATTTGATCATATAGCCCAATTTCCAAGTCTTCATTTGCAACTTGACAATCAATGGAATTTGAAGGCTGCAACTCTGGATATGAAAAGTCTTGAACAAAGTTTTCATTGCCCTCAAGATGTTCCAAATCAAGACTTGTCGACAGTTGATTTCTGATTGTATGAAAGTTGTCTCTGATGAACTGAAAGGAAGCAAAACAAAAAGGCAAAGATCCTTCACTTACTTCAAAATTTTCTGCACTTTCCTCGTCATTTCCATAGCTGATATGTGATGGCTAAACATTGTATTCAAGCTGCTGAAAATGAACTTCCTCCTTCCACAAACTAGCTGCTGGTTCGTCTATAAGATTAGCTTCATTTTGGAGAACATAATCATCATCATACTGATCAAACTGAGGCAAATCGTCAGTATAAAACACACCATCAAGCATACATGTCATATCAACAGATCTCTCTTCTCTAAGATGATCTATAAAACAATCATTATCAGATCTATGACAATTGGGATAATAAAGAAGATGTTTTGGATCAGCAACTTGTTCTTCTCCAATCAGCGAGCCATGGTCTTGAACATCACACTAATTCCTTGTAGTGATCTTCTGCATCATATCTTCCATTGCACTTATCAAAATGTCCAGCTTTATCTCTAAAGATGTCGATTCCTCTAGATCTATGTTCTTCAGCTCTTCTTCCTTCAGATTTGCCCTTCTGATAAGCAAATGAGCCTCTACATCTACTGCATTGTTTTGCATCTCTTCAAGTGTTGCAAGGTTCCTTTCTCTTAGCTGAAACTCCATTTCTGGATCAAAGGCACCCGGGTAGTGCAAGAGAGCGGATCCAAGAGGAGGTCTTATATTAACTCGCATCGAATAATAAACTTGGTTAAATCTAGTAGAAAATTGTTTTACTGTCTCCCCTAGCAATCTTTTTAGCTGGTTATACTCTTCTATAATCAAGAAAGGGTTCTGTCTGACCACCCACCTATCGAGGAAAACTTTGACGAACTGCAGGTAATCTAAGATGCTCGCATCAGGCAGGGTTTTGAACCAACTCTTGACTTTGACTTGCAAAGAAAGAGCAAAAAGCCTAATACTGACATCTTCTTCATCAACTTCAAAAAGGTCGAGAAAAGACTCAAAATTCAATACATGTCTCTCAGCAGTGAGGTTGTCGCGTTCACCATCAAATATTGGTAGATATAGGTCATGATTTTTAGGGAAAGCATGGGATATAGGAGGTAAAATTAGAGGCTTGTATCGATCTGGAATTTTATGAGGTGTAGAAGTATATATAGAAGCTATAGAATCAGTCTTGGTCTCATTAGGCTCATCAGTTTGAAGATGGTCATCACAAAATTCGGAAAACAGGTCTTGATCAAGCTCAAAGGCATGCAAATCTTTGGTTTTCAAAGGGAAGGAATCTAATGCCGATGGAGGATCTTTTCTCAAATACAATATACTTTGCAAAGCCTTCTTGACATTCTTGGGAAAAGAGAAGAAACAATTTATAACAAAGAACAAAATGTCTTGGTTGAAATTCCAACTTGAATACCTGATCTTTCCATATTGTCCTTTCATGTTTCTGTTGGTCTGGTTCATCCTCCAGTGGAGTCCTTAGATCTGATCTTGAAACTGATTTGGAATCACTAGGTGAATGATTTCAGCCTTCCTGTCTCTGATCGTTGTCCACCATCAACAATCATATCTAACTTGATACATTTGCTGGGGCAATTTGCAAGTCAGATGTTCCATTTATAAAACTAAACTGGAGATTGACTGAAGCAACATTCATCTACTTATGCACTCGCAAAGCAAGTGCAGTTCGAAGGCTACCTGGCTAACTTCAGGCTCCGTCTGTAGTTTATAAAGAAAAGAACACTAACAAACAAATAAATTTTTCTTCCCCAGTGGAGTCGCCACTATGTTAGGTCCTAAATCTACCTTAGGTTGAGAAAGGCAGAATCTAGGGTAACATCAAACCATGCTTACCCTGGTAGCTAGCCCTACCACGTCGGGAGAGGGCTCTCTCCTTGTCAATCTCAGGAAAATATAGCAAATGAGGCTTTGAGATGACTGATGTAAAGACTAATTTTAGGCTAAGTATGTGCTCAGAGGAGTTTAATTGAATCTGATGATGTTTTGCTGGCTCAAAAGTGAAAGGCAGATTTGGGTCCGGGGATTGGACTCAGTTTTGCAGAGGTTTCTATGGGGCGAGGTAGGCAAATGCTTTAGTACTTTAAATTGAATGAGATGGAGAGTCTTAAGATTGGTGAGGATTTGGAGAGGGCATGAGAGTCTCAGGGATCCTCTTCAAATAGTAGAAAACATAAATAACTAAACAAACCCTAGGTAGAGCATTGCAACTTCAATGATTTCTACCTTTATTCTTGATTCATTTAGTTCAACTGAAAGAGAGAGAGAATGGCATACATAAACACATGTAAACATGAATTACAAAAGAAGAAACAATACCAAATCAACTTGCCACAAGAATCACACAAAATGCTGCAAACCCTGGTCTATTCCTTTTCCAAACTGCAGAGATGAATGTACAATGCCGCTCAAAGCTTTCACAAAAGTCCAACCTTTACCAATGACTGAAAGACTACTAGATATAGGCAAAAAACAACTCATGCTAGGCTTTAGGGGTCGAATTCATGAGTTTTGGAGCTATTTCAGTAAGATCTAAACTAATAACTGAAAAGTAGGCAGTGGAACAACTTGCCTCTAAATCCTAGGAAACTGATTCATTCAATTTCAAACTACCTTTTCATGATGTATCTACCTCCATGAGTGAAATTTTAACATATTTACATCAAAGTACATTAATTTACATCAAATTGCATCATGAGTTTGACAATGAGAGAGAGAAAAGTCAAACTGAGAAAAAACTAGGCGAAAAAACAGAGTTTTTTGGCAAAAAAGTCAATTTTCCATCTTGTGCGTCGCGCCTCTGTCCCTGTGCGTCGTGCCTTTTTGCAGCTGGTTTTGGAGGCCTTCTCGTGCACCAAATTTTCTCCAAGTGGGCTTGTTGGAAAGGACTGTCTGTCTACTTTATAGAGCAGGTGGAATTTCTAAATTTGGTGTCCATTTGCACCTCCAAAAGTGAGTTCTTCCAACACTGCTCCTGTGTGGCCAAAAAGGGGCAGAAAGGGCATTTTTAAGGACTTTTTGACCCTTTTGGAAGCTCAAAACTTGTCAAAATTTCTTGGCCATGTGATGGAATTCATATTTTTCCATGAGCAATAAACAATTGTTGAGTTTTCATCGAAAGTAGGTCCCTAGAAAAAGCGTACACCAGGTGGCGCGATGCACCAGGCAGAAAAACTTGTTTTTAGGCCAAAAATTCAAATTTTGCAAAACGTTTTCCAAATTTCTTGAAATTTGGGGTGAGTGTCCTTCATTAAGTGCTGTGTTGGGCTAAGGAAGCCTCAGCCAAGATCTGGAGTCTATCTTGCTCTTTTCTCTTCCTCAATGCTTTCTTCAACTTGGCCTTCAAAATCCTGATTCTTGCTTTGCACACCTTGTTTCTCGCCAAGTAGTGGTAGGCCATGTGCCTCAACATCATTTTCTCTTTGTTTGTCTTCTCTAGCATCTTTTCCAAGTGCATGTTTGCCCTCTCAATTCAAGACTCCTTGTCATTCTCTATCTCTTGTTCAATGGAAGTCAAAGTGACATGGTCCTCTTCTTCATTTTGCTTCTTCAGTTTCAACATTTCTAGCTCCATTAGGCTTTGCTTATCCTCCAATTGTTTGTTTTCTTTCTTGTTTGTCATCTATATCATCCTTGTGCATCTTCTTTTTGCCTTTGCTTTGCTGCTTATGTTTCTTCGTAGAACTATCACTGAGTGTCTCTTCCTCATAGTGCTTGTCTTAGGAAAATGATGAGATGAAGGTATGATGGAAAAAATGATGATGAAAGAGGGATGAAAGAGGACAATGGTGATGAGTATGAAGGGATTTCACTCTTGGGAAATGAAATTTGGGAAAGAAGGGAATAGTTTTGAGAGATTAGGGCTTAGTGAGGGATTTAGGGTTTTATGAGGGAATTAGTTACTTTAGGGGAGTGTGATATGAGAAAATAGGATAAATGGAGTGTATTAGGGTAATACAAGAGTGAAAAGGGGTTTTGATGCTGGATATAGTGGTTTTTAGGGAGTGATAGGGTTTGGGGATGCCAATTAGGGTTTGGGAATAACAGGAATTAGGTATTAGGGTTTTGGGGATAGAGGGATAGATTAGTGTGAATGAGAGGGGTAAGGGATATGAAATGAGGGGAGTATAGTGGAGGAATGTGAAAATGATTGCAGGGGGCAAACAACAACAATGACAATTTTTGCAAACCCTAGACAACTTTTTCAATGGACTGTTCAACAAACTAGGGTTTGAATTTGAACCTATCTAAACACCATCAAGGAGGATGAAAACTCTTGCAAAGGAACTTTAGGATGTTTCACTTACTTGGAAGGAAGAAGTTTGCAAGATTTGGAGGCTTTGTAAGATGATTTGAGTGAAATTTGGGCTAAGTAGGCAGGTGCGCTGTGCCACTACCCAAGTGTGCCATGCCTTTTTGCAAACCAGTTTTGGACACCTTCCCGGTGTCCAAATTGGGCACATGATAGCGCGTTGGAAATATTATTGAGTTTACTTTCCAACACAACAAGAATTTTTCAATTTGGAGTTCATTTGCCCTGTCAAAAGTCAAATCTCTCAAGACTGGTCAAAATGTGCAAATTGAGGCTGCCTAAAGGCAGAGTGCTGTTGTAGTCAACCTTTGAAGGTCTTCCCCAATCGAAAATTGAGATCATGATATCTCATTGGAAATCTATTTGTGTCTAGTTATCATTTGACTCATCAATAAAGTCTTTAGGCCAACCAAGCTTGGAGAAATATTGAGTTTCCCAAGGTCACTACAGAGGTGCATCAATTCTCCTGAGGCAACTGTATTTTTGAAATTTCTCTAAAACCATGACACTTATGTAAAACGTGATTGAGGTTTTTTTTCCTTGGCCTATTGTGGAAACAAACCTCTCTCAATTTTCCGAAATTCATCTTTTCTTGCTCAGAAACATGATTGGAGTAAAACCTATCCCGATGTGTGGAACAGGGGATTTGTCGAAATGAAGTGAAATGAAGGGGAAAAGGGGCTTCTCAATTCTTGAGAAAATTTTTGGAAGTAGGGAGGGATGTTAGGAAGTATGGGAAAGTGGAATTTCAAATATTGAGTGAAGGGAAGGGCTCCAAAAGGGCAAAACACAGGCATAGCCTAGAAAATTGTCAAATTGTAGCAAGAAACTAGGGTTTTTGCGAAAATGAGGAATTTGAGGGATATCAGTGATGGGAAGTGTTTAATAAGGTACATTAAGGATATGGGAAGGTGTATGAACATCAGGATACAAGTTTTGGTGATGATTTGACCATCCAAGAGAAATTACCTTCAAAACCCTAGGAGAGGGAAATGAACCTTACCTAGGCACAACTGAAGCATGAACAAGGTGTAAAATGACCCATTAGAACTTGACATGATGATAAAAACACTCTCAATGATGTTATACTCAGCTGAATGGTGACATGGACCGACATTTGGAAAACTTTTAAAGGAATGAAAACAAACCCTAGACCTAATACCTAGTGACCAAATTTTGTTTGAAGACACACTGAAATGACAAAATTTGACCTTGACACCTTAAAATCACTTTGTAAGAGCATGTTTGATCACTGGAGGAAGGTTCAAAGACTGACACTAACAAATCCTGTAATTAAAGGGGCCAAATTTCACTAGGAAGGAGAGCCAAATTTCCGTCAAGGTGACACATGCATTTCTAGATTTGAAGTTAATATTCTAGGAAGAAAAATGAGTTTATCTTTGGCACATTCAATGATCATAGCACTGTTTGAAGAGGCAATACACTTATCTTGAGGTAGAATTTATTCTACATTCAGACAAGGCCGAATTGTATTGAGTAGAAGGGTTGTAGTAGCTTATCCTTGTAAAGTGAGATTAACTCTTCTGGAGGTCGAGCTGATATTGAGCATCAAAGTGTAATTTCCAGGAAATTGGCATCAAGGAATATTTAAATCTGTCCCTCTTATCAGCTGAAGCATTTTCTAGGTGTTGCCTTCAATTTCATTATAAACACTGAATATTTTCCTTACTTGAAAATCAAAATTTGCCTCAAATCCTTGGTTGATTTGTTTATCATAGTTTTCTCTTGAATTGTTTGATGAAAGTATTGTGTTGTCTACTGAAAGAAATTTTCAGAATTTACATACAGACTATTTGTAGAAAGGAGTCAAAGGAAAATTTTCAAATTTTGGAAACATTCGCTTGAATTTCCTCTTCGGTATATTACAGTATGCCTAGATATTTCTAGGGTAGAAGACCAATGGAGAACCTAAAAAAATAAGCCCGATTATTTTGGATGGCCACAAGGGTGTTAAAAGAATAGAGTAGAGATTTATCTTTATTTATAGTCATCCAAGGAAAAAGTCTTCAAGGACTCTTCGAAAGGTTTTGGATTCTTTAACCGTGGGCTTCCCTAGGAGCATGGTATCGTCCTATGAATTGGTTATGAGTGAAGGAAACTTTTGAGCCATGAGGATTGAGACTTGCAAGTTCACCAACATTTTTCTTAGCTAGAATATATCTTCGTAGACCCTAAACCATCGAGATAAAATTAAAAGAAGAAAGGGGATTGCCTTGGTGAATTCCCAGGGAGGTTGAGAGAGTCGATGTTAGGGATCCATTTATCAAAATGGAGAAGAAGGTTGTGGAAGTTAGAATTATGATCCAACAAGCCCAATGATGATCAAAACCAAAATATAGTAGCATCGGTTGCATGAAGTTATAGCTCAAATTATCAAAGGATTTGGTGAGATCAAGTTTCAGACCCATACCCGACTACCTTGTTGTATCAAGAGAATGGATTATTTCATGGACCAGAATAACACTGCCCATTATTTGGTGTCCCTCGATGTAGACTGATTGTTTCACAGAGCTAATATTTGATAGAATGGGTTTGAAACAATTGTCTATAACTTTAGTCAACAATTTTTAAATCATGTTGCATAAATTTATTGGCTTGAAGCTATTAAGCATGGAGGCTTGCTCCTTTTTGGGGACTGTTGTCACCTAGATTGACCTCAGGCTGAAGGGAAGGCAATTCCAAGGTAACCACAAACCAAGATCAGCCTTGACACTAATCATTTAAACTTTATAGCCTTCGCTTCAGGCCCCAAGATCAAATGACAGTGTACTTGAAAACTTTCACGAAAAATCAAAATGGTATATACAGTGAAAGTGACATAATTTCAGGGAACCACCTCAAAAGTAGTAATGTTGTAGGAGCCTTCCATTCACTGGCCCTCTCGAACAATCCTGACCATCCATCTCCTTGAGCAGAAAAGCATTTTGTCCTCTGTATGTTGAGATCTTATACAATCCTTTCCATAGGTTGTTGAACTTACCATGCTTTCCTTTGTCCTCATTTCGTGCATCCCACCGTAACACTACATTCTCTAGCTGAAACTTTTTTGCTTTGGTTTTGTGGTTATAGATCTTCTTTATCTTTTCTTGCAGTCTGAAAGTGTTTTGGGAAACCTCTTCCCTTGTTTTCTGAAGGTGAATCATTTGATTAATTCTTCGCTGAATGTCATCCTCTTCACTGCTAGCTTCCTGTAGTAATCTCATTACCGGGACTGCCAGTGACGTAGGAAATATTGTGTCAGTACCATAAACCAACTCAAAAGGTGACATATCTATGGATTACTTGCTGCTCACTCTATCAGCCCACAAGGCATTGACCATATTTCAATGCCAATTCTTCTTATTTGCCTCCAACATTTTCTTGATTATATTCACCAAGGACTTATTTGATGACTCGGCCAATCCATTGCCCTGCGGGTAGTATGTTGTGGAATGACCCAATGTAATGTTGTACTTGTTGCAAAACTCCACCATCTTCCTGGACTTAAATGTTGTTGCATTATTTGTTATGATCTTGTGAGGGCAACCAAAACGAGACAAGATATTAGACTCTAAAAATTGAATAATTATCGTATCTGTGGCCTACCTTGTTGGAATGGCTTCAATCCACTTGGTGAAGTAATCGATAGCTATCAAGATCCATCAATGTTGTGCTAGTGATATAGGATGGATTTTACCTATGAAATCAAGTCCCCACTGTTGGAAAGGTGCATTTACTTCAATTGGTTTCAAAGGAAGAGGAAGCAACTTCCTTTTTCCTTGAAAAACTTGGCATTCATGGCAGCTCATCACTGTTTTATACAAATTTGAAAATAAAGTCGGCTAATAATACCCTGCTCGCAACACTTTGTTAGTTGTTGTTTTCCAAAAGAAATGACCGCCACAATCACCTTTATGAAAATTATGCATCACCTGCTGAGCTTCGTCTTCAACCAAACAATTAAGAAGAACCCCTCCCAGATCTTTCCAATAAAGAGCACTGTTTAAAATGCAGAATTTAGCTGATTTGAGTTTTAGTGATCCACCTTTGCTCCTTGACATTCTAGGAGGTGGCGAAAGATGCTAAAGAACATAAACTATATCAGAATACCATGGTGATTGAAGAAACATTTCTGAAACTTGAATAAGTGAGCCATCATCCTCATCCTCTGACATTGCTGCTATGAGATTTATGTCTAGAGCATGCACATTTGATTCTGACATCAGTTTTGCTAAGCCTTGTCCCTTGATCAGTTTAGTGGGTTTAATCTCCAGAACATATTCCAACATTGTTACTATCCACTTGCCTCTTCTTCCCTCCATATCAGTTTGCATCAAAATATCTTTCACCGATGCATTAGGAACATATGCTATGGTATGTGAATGCAAAATGTACACTCTGAAATCCTTCAATACTTTTATGAGAGCCAATGCTTATTTCTCAATGATATTATATTGCAAGGCAACATCTTGAATAGTCCTACTGAAAAAAGCAATGGGTTGTTCAATCTGATCTCTCTTTTGCATCAATACCGAAACCATGGTATGCTTAGATGCAAATGAAAATATAATGAAATCTTGAGTTTAATCAAGACTAATCAAGACTGGAGCTATGGTCAAAGCAAACTTTACCAAATTGAACGACTTCATGGCATCCTCGGTCCATTTCACAGTGTTGTCCTTTTTCATCATATTAGTCATTTATTGTAAATGTTCTGCCAAATTGGGTATAAATCTGCATAAGAAATTCATCTTGCCATTGAAAGCTTGAATCTCTTTTTTGTTGCATGGAAAATCTATATGCTGAATTGCCTCCACCCTTGAAGGATCAACGTGGATACCATCTTTAGAAATGATACGACCAAGGAGTTTACCTTCATCCATGGCAAAAAGACTTTTCTTGGGTTTGAGAGAAATCCCGAACTCTCTACATCTCTGAAAGACAATCCTTAAGTGGTGCAAGTGTTCATCATCCGAACCAGAGAATGCCGTCAAATCATCTAAATAAACAACTAAAAAAACATCCTTCTCATTAGCAAAAGCGATTTCCATCGCTCGCTGAAAAGTGGCTCCAACATTCTTCAATCCGAATGGCATTTTGGCGTACTAAAAAGTTCCCCAAGGTGTTGTGAAGGCAGTTTTGTCTTGGTCTCTTTCATGCACCAAGATCTGATTATGCCTGAGTAACCATCGTGTAGTGACATCTGTGATGCTCCAACTACTCTTTGCAGAATATGGTCCATCTTTGGAAGTAGATAATTATCCTTTAAGGATACTTTATTGAGGTTCCAGAAATCTATGCATAACCTTATTTGTCCAGTCTTATTTTGTACTAGGACCAAATTCGAAATCCACCTAGAAAATTTGATTGGAACAATGATGCCAACTTTGAAAAATTTGTTTACCTCTTTTTTGATGGATGGTAGTAGCTTTGGATTGATCTTTCTCCACTTCTGTCTGAAAGGCTTTTGATCAGGCTTGATAGGAATAATATGTTGAATTATATCCTTTTCATACACCTTCAAATATGAATAATCCCACGCAAACACATCAGAAAATTCAGAAAGTAATATAACATATTGGGCCTTTACCTCGAGAGACAATGCTTTTGATAACTTTACAAGCTTGGGCTTGTCAGTTGTTCCAAGATTGACATCTTCAACTCCTTTATCGATAGGCACAAATCTCGGCTTTCTTACAACATCATCTTGATCAAAAAGATCCTCTAAAGGTATGAGACCTCTAGGAATAATGTTATCCTTCAGCTGTAATACCTCCATCTGATTCACCTCAATCTCTTGTTCATTGATATCACAATCATCATCAATGGAAGCATCCTTGAACTTTCCTTCATTCTGCAAAAAGGCATTGATTTCATTATCATCCCAAAACACTTGCCAATACCTTAAATTATCTGGAACAACAGGCCAGTGTTTGACATGAATTTCAAACTTTTTGCTGGAGTTCATTGGGATCTTCAAATTGCTTGTAGCAATGGCAAGTGAATCTGCAATAATTTTTTGAGTTCAGGGTACTGCCATCAAGGTATATTCAGGAAACATTCTCAAAATATCTAGAACTGCATTTCTATAGGCTCTCATTCGTAGATGCTTTGCTTGATACTCTCTCTTCACCTCTTTGGTCATGAGCTTTGAATCACCATAGATAGAAATCCTTTTTGCATTAAATTTCTTCAAAATTTTAAGACCTGTAATGAAAGCCTCATACTCTGCTTCATTGTCGGAGCAATCAAAAGGCAACTTGTAAGAACATACTCTAACATTACTTGGGACTTTGGTAGGTTGGAAAGGGCTGCGAATCCAAATTCCTATACCAGCACCGTCCTTACCCATGACACCATCAAAATCCATGCTCCAAAGGCTGGCTTCATCTTCTAGATGCTGAAATTTTGTTTCCTTCACTTCCTTATCTTGACCGATTACTTCATTTTCTGCTCTTCACCGACCTTCTACTGCTATGAAGAAATTGCTACTTTTTCTTTTTCCTGATTAAGGACTTCTCTAAAATTCTCTGAAATTTCGGGTACATCATCTACATCTACAATCTGAATATTTACATCATTTAATCCGCTATCAGAATAAAAAACAAATTATTTTAAATCAGTATGTACATCATTTACTGGATGATTGAGTGGCTTCTCTTTGCTGGTGATCATGTATTTCATTTTCTTCTCCTGGTATAACTTTCTCAATTGATAGAAAACGAGAATAGTAGCATAAAAGAAGTCAAGTTGTAAAGTTCCCTTAAGTTTAGCACTCCATGATCTAGACAAGAGCATACCAAATCGTGGTGGAATATCAACAACAACTACATCCATCAAAACATTTTTGGCTGGGATCTGATCTAAAGACACTACCAAATCTTTGATAAGACCAATGCAATGAACTCTACCGGAGTCAAAGGAGTACAAATCATGGTATTTATGGGTAATATCCAGGCCCAACTTCTCCATAATGGCTTTAGGCATCAAATTATGAGAAGCTCCAAAATCAAACATGGAATTATGGAAAATGTACTCATGCAATCTAAGACTTAGATAAAAGGGAGGTACTTCACTATCTTCAGACTTACCTTCTATGGTGGGACGAAAAATGAGTTCAGGATGATCATCTTCGACATTTACCATATCTGACAAAGGATTTATTTGCAAAATTCTAGACACTTGGTGTTTATAATTGCTATTCTTTACCAGCTCAGTCAAGGGATTGGACACTTATAATTTAGCAATTTCATTTTCTAAATTAAAGGATAAAACTTTTTCTACCTCTTTGACGGGAAGGTGCTTCTTCTCTACTTTCTCTTTCGCTGCACTTTGTTGATTATTCTTCTCATTTGCAATGTTATTTGTTGATGGTACTTTGTTGGAACCTGGATCAGCATGCTCTTTCCCTTTCTTCTGAATGTTTGAGGAGTCATTCTTTGATTGCAACTATTTTCTTTTCTGAATGGGATTGATTGGTACATCTCTGCTCCTAAAAAAGTATTGCTTCTACTGTGCTATCATAGCATTCATATAACCTCGCTAATAATCATCATAATCATCCTCCAAAACCGCATCATTTGCTAATATGTAATCTTCATCTCTTTGGGTGTCTGGAACCTCTGCATATTCTTCATCTTTCGTTAGAAAAATGGGCATACCATCGGCAGTGAATAAATGGTTTTCTTCAACTACCAGATCATCATCTTCCTCTTCTTCCATTCCCTGAACATAATTATGCTGCAAAGGAGTTCTGATCTGCTACTATTTGTTCTTGTTGGTCCAGGGCCTTTTGTTCCCTCTGCTTAATCTAGAATTGGGGCTGCTGCTGTCCTCTAAAATTTGGATTCCTGATTGGTGGTTCATGTCTATCTGTAATGGTCAGCTGGTCAAACATCTTCTCCACTGTTCGTATCAAAGTATTCATCTTAACATCTAAGAAGATGCTTCCTGTTTTATGGTCGCTCTCTTTTCAGATCTCATTCTTGCTCTTTTGGCCAACAGATTTGCTTCTACACTTACCACGTTCTTCTGCATATCTTCAAGTGTGGTGGGATCTCGTTCTCGTAATTGATATGCCATATAAACATTGCAACCATATGGAAACTTGAGCAACACTAACCCCTCTGGTGGTTTAATGTTGCCCGGAATAGCATTATATACTGCATTAAACCTCATGCAATAATCTTTCACACTTTCACTAGCATTCCTTTTGATATTTTCATAGTCAGAAAAAATTTGGAGTGGGTTCTTCTTTACCTCCCACCGGTCTAGGAATTGTCTATGCAGAACTGGAAAAGTGTTGATAGAGGCTGCTAGTAAAGCTCTGAACCATTTTCGAACTTCACCTCCAAAGCTTTGCGCAATTAATCTCATAGTCACATTTTCTACCTCTACCTCATGAAGGTCAAAGAAGTCATTCATTCTATCAACATGTTGTTGAGCTGTAATGTTTTGAGTAGCATCAAAAATAGGTATTTTACTTTGGTAATTAGCGGGCATATCATTAATATTCTGAGGTAAAACAAGGGGTGCATACTAGGCAGCCATGACTCGAGGTGGATTTGAAACAACGGTTGGACCACTAGGGTTTAATGGAGTGGTTGATGGAGAAGTAGGGCTAATATGTGTTTGATAGGGTATGATAGGTTGAAGGGGAAGGGTGGGTATAAACTAAAGTTGGGAATGAACTTCAGAGATTGATGGGAATAATGATGAATTGAGGGTAGTGGATGCTGATTTAGAAAGATCAGGGATATTAGTAGTAGTGATGGATGATTGAGGGGAATTTAAGATATACCAGTCAGTTGACCTATTTGCCTTTTGAATTTTGAGACCTGCAACAAATTCAAGGTCTAGAACTATTTCATCAAGTGCAGTTTCAGATTTGGTCCTAAGCAAAGAAAGGTCAAACGACAAATCAAAAGAGAGATCTTCTAAGAACAACCATTCATCCGGGAAAGAATCTAATTTTATCGAAGGGGTCAAGCTGACTGAACTTTCTTGTCTTTTGAGTTTTCTTGAAATCAAATTAGGATTATCCATTACTGGGATGAGATTGGGATCAGGATTTTCCCTAGTGTACTTTCTTGAAGCCAGTGTGTCCAAATTTCAAAGTTTTTATATTGCTTTACAACTTTTTCTTTCAGCCTAGCAAATTCTAAAACTCATCATCCAAAGTTAAAGAATTTATATGAAAGATATTACTGGGGACATTAGTATTTCATTCCCCAGTATGGTCGCCACTATGTTATCACCTAGATTGACCTCAAGTTGAAGGGAAGGCAATTCCAAGGTAACCACAAACCAAGCTCAGCCTAGTAGCTAGCCCTACTAGGTCAGGAGAGGGCTCTCTCTATAAGGATCTTAGTCAATATTACTGGATCAGGTAAAGGATTTTAGGCTAGGTATAGTAGCTTGAAAGGTTTTGATTGAATTTGTTAGTGTTTTTCCAAATCAGATGGAGCTGGGCAGTTTAGGTCAGGGAAATTAGGTCAGAAATGCAAGGTGTTCTATGGGGCAAGGTAGGCATAGGCTTTAGAAATTTAGGCTTGATGATGTGAGGTTTTTAAGACTGATGAGGAGCTAAGAAGGGCATGTGACAATCATGGATCCTTCTTAAATAGTAGAAAACATGAAATGTTGACTGATTTCCCAAGGCAGAGCACTGATACAATGGATTCTACCTATCAAACTTGAAAACATTCAACTTGAAGCAATGAAATGAAATGACGACATACATAAAACATGTAAACAAATGATCAAAAAATAAGAAACTATACTAAAACTCCATACCACAAGGATACCATAAAAATAGCTGCAAATCTTATTAATCTCCTTGCCAAACTGCTTACAATGATGTACAATCAAGCTCTGAGCATCCAACTGAGTCCAACACATAATGACTAAGAAAATACATAATATAGGCTTCAAACCAACAAATCCTAGCCTCAAGGGTCGAATCCATGAGAGGAGAAATTATTTGCACAAAATGTTGAGCTGACAACTGAAGATTAGGATGCTGAAACTGAAACATTCCTAATATGAAGCAAACTGATTCATTCATCTCATTTAAGCCTTTCATCTAATCTATCTACCTTATGTAACATAAATACACTTTAATTGCATCATGATTTTACATTACATCAGTGAAAATATCAAAATCCCATAGGTGAAAAACAATTTCTGAAAGAAATGGTGAAAAAATAGGCAACCTGTCAAGTGTGCAGTGCCAGTGTCAAACGCCTGAAGGAAGTGCACAGCGCCAACTTCAAGATGATTTTTGACTGCCTTCCTGATATGAAAATTTGGCTCATGATAGCTCATTGGAAATATTATCCTGTCTAGTTTCCAAAACTTCCCTTAGTTTCCAATTTGAGCTTGATTTTCCCTTCCAAAACTGCAATCTCCCATGACTGGTCAATTGTGTAACGCTAGGCTCAAAAAATAGGCAGAAACATGAAATTTAGGTGGTTTTTTGGCCTTTTCACCTAGTAAATTTGACTTTCACACCTGTAAACATGGTTTTTCTGAATGTAGATGGCCTTCTAAATCCAATGGTGGTGGCCATTTCTCCAAAAAGTGCCCCAAAAAAGTGCGCAACGCCCTAGGTGATGTGCGTTTGACTAGTGGACTGATAGAATAAATGCCTAAAAATGACAGGAACTGCTAGAAAACTAAAACTGAGTAAAGGCTCCTAAAAAATGGTTGTGATGGCTGATGTTGAAGGTGACTAAGCCTGAAGCGAAGCCTCCACCAATAGTTCAAGCTTGTCCTTCTCTTCTTGATGAGCTAAAGTTTCAATTCTTGCTTGAGCCCTTTTGAGCTTGGCTCTAGCAATCTTGTCCCTCATGGCATAGTATTTGGCCATTTTTCTTTGAAATTCTGTGTTTCTATTGGATTTAGCTAACAGGTCCTCAAGATGATTGTTAGCCCTCTCAAGCCAATATTCCCTGTTCTCATTCATCATTATGCCAAACTGTTCATTTAAGGTGAGTTGGTTGGCAAGTTGAGCTTCCTTTTCTTTTTCAAGCTTCAAAGCTCGCTTTAGGCCTCTAGTCCTAGGCATTTCTTCCTCCATGGGATCACCATAGTCACCATAGGCTTCCTCAAGTTGGACCTTAGTCTTTGCACCTTCCCTTTTAGCTTTGATGAGCTAAACTTCCATAAGCTCATGCTTGGTCTCCATTTGCCTATTTTCCTTTTCATAATAAGATATAATGTATTTTTCTCTTTGTAGATTCACCTGCAACTTATATATCAATGCTTCTTGCTCTTTGAAGATCATTATGGTGTTTTCCTTTTCATCTTCCTCATCTAAGTCCACTAAGTCAAACTCTTGCTCAGTTTCATGGGGGTCTTCTTCTTGGTTTTGCATTTTTGTTTCAAGCATTGTTTCCTTTCCTTTTTGTACCTGCTTTGCTAATGAAGAGAGCAAGGCCCCTCCCACAATCTGTGGGGCAAACACTTTCCTATTTCATCTCTGATAAGTGTGCACCAAAGTACCTAAATTAGCCCTTCCTGGCTTGTTGCTTTGACCCTAATCACTTTTTCCTTTGCCATTGTCCCCTTTTCTTTCAGATGAAAGAACATGTTCATGGAGTGGTGATAATGGAGGTGAGGGTGAATGTGATGATGATGGCATGTTTTGAACATTCTAAGTGGAAGCATGAGTGAAAATGGGGTTGGCTATAAATGTACTCCATGCAATGTTAAGTTCTTTAAGGTGATAAAGAACTATGATCTTTATGAGGGCATGATGGAATATGCTTTTCATTTGATCTTTGTTTTCTCTCTTTTGGGCAATGTAAGCCATTTTCTTCACACTCCTGAAAAGATAGTAGGGTATATTGAGCATTTTTACCCCAGTGAAATGCATGAGTAACCTGATATGGTAGGGGTAGACCCTAGAAAATCTTCCCTCACATGAAAAATACTTGATTAAAATCTTCATCATAGGTGCATATCTGTCAAGGAGGTATGAGAAAGGAAAATAGTTGTTTCTTTCATGTCTATATCTAGGTTTGATGTATGGTTCATAGAAATGTGCTTATATTTCACCCTGCTTGAACCATTTTCCCCCAACTTTTGGAATCCCAGTGGAAGTTGATATGGTGGCAGCAGACAATGTGAAGGTTATGCTTGCAAGAGTGACTTGATTATCTTGAATCCCCGTTATGAAAAGCCTAGCCAACTCAGGGTGGTACTGGACTGCTTGGATCTGTTCACAAAACTCAAAACACCCTAACCATTTGAAGGATGTCACTATCATGGGAGAGGCTAGAAGCTCTTTGAGATATGTGGGCTCAAATCTGTGAATATTCCCTCCTTTATATGGTCTTCTCTGCTTTATGTTTCCCTCTATGTCTGATCCCTCTTCTTCACTGTGTGGTATGTATTCCTCATCAGCCATGGTGTTTTTGAAATGAAACCTTAGGTAGATGGTATGGTAATGCAAATTTGTAGGGAGGAAAAAATGGAAGGGAAGGGTAGATGAGAGTAAATGAGGGTCTTATGGGGTAGGGATAGAAACTTATGAGGGAGAATATAGGGTGTAGATTAGGTGCTTTTTGGGGAAATGGGAACTTTTCTTGTAAAACTAGGGTTTAGGAGAAAGACTTAGGGTTTGGAGTGAGAGACTAACACCATGTGGTTTTCATTCTTCAATCATGAAGGAAATAACCTTAATGAGAGGGAAATACTTACTTGTTTTAGGGCCTAGGAGATATTGTGCAAGCTTGAAGAGTGAGGGTATGCAAAACTGGCCAAGTACGCAGTGCCTGAAGGCAGTGCGCAGCGCCTGAAGGGAATGCACAGTGCCTGAGGAGTGTGCAACACCTGAAGATAATGCGTAGCGCCAAGAGGAAACACGCAACGCCTGAAGAGAACGTGCAGCGGCAACGCCTTCACTGTTTTCACTGATTTTGACTTAAAATCACCCAAAATGCTGCTCTGGTTTGCTCAATGCATGGTAAGAGGTAAATGGAAAGATAATGAGTGCAAGAAGATATTTATAGGCCCTTGAATTTAATATTTAGCTCCTCAAACTCCTTTTTCTAATTATTTTTGCCTTTTATCACTTTCACCTTTTAAACTCTGTTTTAATGCTTTTTCTTCTTTGTGTTTTTGCAGGTGGACAAATGCTCAACTTAACTTGATTTTTGCAGTGTTGGTGTGTCTTGCAGGAAGGAGAAATATTCTGATACAGCTGAGATCCATTATTTCATATAGGATCTCAAAATTACATATGAAATACAAATAAACTAAAATACTCTATTTTCACCTCAAAAACATGTTTTTGAGGTGAAAATTACATTAGGTTAAAAGATAATAATTTTAGTAGCTATGACTTTCAAGCCATCATGCTTGATTTATTGATCATCCTCATACCCTTGCTAACCTTTATTTACACTTTGAAATCAGTTTCTTGACCTTGGTGATGAAACCCTACACCTAATGAAATCATGCCCTATGACCTAATGAAATGAACTGCAGATCAATTATGAAACCCTGACTAAAGACAAAACAACCATCAGTGGATCAGTATGTCATGACCTAATGGAATGATGCAAAATTTTCAGTGTGGGACTCTTAAAATGCATATGCAAAGAGTGAATTTTGATCCCTGATGGAAGTATGTAGATACTGACACTAACAGGGACTAGCATAATAAATGTGGCATTAAGAGCAGGTAAGATAACTTCTTTGTCATGTGCTTCCTCCATTAGCATCCATACTTCTTCTTTCAACATGGGCCAGCCATTGAGGAAGAAGTTTGAGGTGAACAAATCTAGCCCTAGAGCCTTGTCCTGTGATGTTTATTTTATGGATTTATCGATCTCTTCTATAGATATGGGTTCTAAGAGCATAACATTATGCTCATTGGTGATCGACAGTGGATTGGAGCTAATGATTTTTTGAGTAGCCTCCTATCTATCTATATTTAGCTGTGAGATGAGATCTTTGTAGTAGTCCACTAGTTCCTTCTCAATGTCTTGTTGCTTCCATAGAGTAACCCTTGTGAAGATATTAGACATGTAATTCTATTGTGATTCTTGCATGGAATCATGGTCTCAAGGTAGAATTTTGTATTCTTCCTCCTTCCTTTAGCGATTGGACTCTAGAATTTTGTCTCCATAGTATCTCCTCCTGCTACCTTGGCTTTGCTAAGAGTTGAGTGAGATTTTCCTCTTCCTCGTCTAGATTCTTTGTGTGACCCTCGAGGATGAGTTCCTGTTGTACTAATTCCATGTGATTCTCTAGATCACATTGAGCTTGAAAGATATTGTCGAACTTTATCATTTTTTAGAGTTTGAGTTTTTGTTTGACATATTTTAGCTTTTGTTGAAAAAGGTACATTTTGGATATTTTTATTCCATCGGCCTCCCTCCACCAAATCTAAATATATTCTTGAAAATTCAGATGTCTAAGCCAAAAAGCTTCAAATCTGAAAGGTTTCTTGGAAGGAGTCCCAGTAAGGTCAAGCCATAGGGAGATGGGCTAATGATCTAATCAACCACTGGTAGGACGTTTGTTGTAATGGCTAAGCCGGTGAGCATTAGGGATTTAGATATTAAGAATCTATCCAAGTGGCAAGCTACATGTTGGCCTCCTCTCCTGTTATTGCTCTAGGTTATAGAGTCCTTAGTGGGAGTGAGATCTATGAGGTGCAGAACCATGATGAAGCTTTGAAAGGTTTCACTGTCATTTTCCAATCTTCTTATGCCTCTCAATTTCTTATCCGACGAGGTAATAATGTTGAAATATCCTCCTATTATCCAATGTGAGTTCATGGTGATCACTTGTAGATATTTGAAACTGTTTAGGAAAACAAACTTGTCCTATAATTGTTGTGGTCCATAAACATTGATGATGAAGCCCGTAGTCATGGATCCAAGTAATCTGAATACTTGTCGAAATTGACCACAAGCTGGAGAATGGTTCTTCAAGTTTAAAGGTGGAGGTATTCCATGCAAGCATTAGACCTTATGAAAGATCTCTGGCATTGATTGCAAATGATTTACAAAAGGGCCAACATTTGGGTGCAATTTCCATGGCCTCTGCACTAGTTCATTGTGTGTCTTTAATCATGATTATGTCTTCCTTTTCCTCAATTATTCTACTTCGTAAGAGATTTTGTTTTCTCTTACCTTTGATACCTCTCAAATTCCATGAGACACATTTTATTGGAGATATCGGGATTGAATGGGATGGAAGATTTTCTTCAAGAGTCCCATTTTCCCAGCATTGACCATAAATTCCCCTATTTATTTAATGTGTTTCTTATTAGGTTTTCTTCCTCTCTTCTATTCTTCCTTTGTGTTTTTCCATACTTCTTTTAGCTGATCCATTTTACTCCTCAATTTCAATCCAACTTTATTTCGTGCTTTTGATCTTTGATGGAGTAATACCTCATGCACTCTTTATAGTTTCTCCATAGGTATTTATTTGAGGTTTTCTCAACAAAATCCATATCAAGATCCATTGTGAGTTCCTCAATTACTGGTAGGGAAGAGTACTATGGGGGTGGATTGAGTTCCTTTCTAGGTTCTTGCTTTGAATTTGGTGTCTCACCTTTTTGCATGTACCTCTCCTTGCATGGTTTTCTCCACAAGATCTTCTTGCATCCTTTCACATGTTTCATCCTCTTCTTCATCTCGAAGGTCCTTTGCAAGAAACTCAAATCAGTTCTTAGAGAAATAAGAGTTACCTTTAATTTTTGGTTAACCATTGGCCCTGATTTTCTTTTCCTAAGCTTCTTGCCTTCTGGATAAGCAAGTTTGAATGAGGTCCTAGTTGAGTCTGTTGAAGGGGGATCCATCTTTGGTGGAATGGTTAATGACAATCTCAAAACAAGTGGTTGTGCGCATGAAATTTTCAACATGAGAAAGGGATATGTTCATGTTCATAATCAATTGATTGTACCCAAACCTCATCGTGCCTTGTGAATTTGATTGTACCAATAATGGTTTGCAGACATCCACATAGACACATATATGAGCGTAGGAGGTGTATAGGGCTTTAAGAGTAGTATATGAAATTTTAATAAAGGTGTGACTAGCTTGGTGCCTAGCCCTTGTAAATTTTCTTGCAACTAAAAGTCTAGAGGGAGGGAATGGAGCCCTATCTACACTAGAGCAAAGGAAATTTATTCTTTTTCCAGGTTAAAGTGTTGGGTGAATGAAATCCACTCTCTGTATGTGTTTCGTGGCATGTGCTTAATATCCTCTCAAGGACCCGTTAACTTTTGTGATGCATCTATTTTCTAACACTTGCGGGTTTCAAAGTAATGACAATCTTGATTCCAACAAGTGGTATCAGAGCCCAAGGTCTTGAATTCAAAACACACCTGGGTTATACTGGGGGAAGATTGTTGGATGAATGAAAGTTAACTTTGCCCACGTGTTTCTCAACATGCACCTAACAACCTCTCGAGGATCTATTAATTGTGCATTAGGGGAATTTTGAGGTCTAAAATGGGCCTCCTAAGAAAAATGTACAACCAAAATAAACTTTGTAAGAACCAATAGGATTCAAGATGATGATGTCAACCATGGGGGATGATTCACCATTTTTGGAGTAAAAAAGTAAAAATATTAAAAAATAATAAAACAATGAAACAATTTTTTCAACTTGTATTTTAAACTTATCTCCCTAATTTTTTACTTAAATTTCGAGTGGAAGCATTCATTGGATGCAAAATTCAATTCCTCATCCAAGGAGTACCCATGTTGCATACTTTTGATGGACCTTGCTACAAGAAAATGAGAAATACATGAAAAAATGTGATTGCAATCATGTTTTTCATGTATTTCTTATTTTTTGTGTAGCAATGTCTGTTGAAAGTACTTAACATGGTAAATCCTTGGATGAGGAATCAAATTCTACATCCAACGAGTGTTTCCGCTCGAAATTTGAGTAAACCCATAGGGAGATAAGTTGAAAATAAGAGTTGAAAAATATTTTTTTCTTTTTTCCCTTTAAAATTTGATGATGTAATCTAATCTTATTTTATTATATCGACTATTATTTTATAATTTCCTTAGGAGGCCCATTTTAGACCTAAAAAATCCCCTAATGGGCGATGCATCCATTTACTAACACCTGCAAGTTTTGTTATAACGACAATCGTGATTCCAACACAAAGCGTTTTGTCTAATACCTGAGATACAATCCTATTGAGTTAAATAAGTATGGTCCATTCTCAAAGACTCAGTTGCGGTATTCAACATTATGGAAGATAGTTGTGAAAAAGTCTTTGGAACCTAGTTGTAGATTGTAGTGTCCTTTGGGTTTCCAATTTGCCTCCATCCATTTGGTCAAATATTTTTTAGTGAGCCATAAACCTAAAAACTTCCTCATTAAAGCATGCTCCTTCATGGTCCAAATTTACTTCATAGGTTGGTAAAATTTGTTTGGGGAATGCATTTGCCTGGATTCCACATATGCGAAGCTGTGGATTTCAAAGAAGGCTCTCCATTCAAAGGACCTTTACCTTTTTCCTCCAAGATCATCTTTTGGTTTCCACTCCCAAAATCCCAAGGAGGGAGATAGGTCGAATCTCCCATGGCATTTATGGGTCGAGTCTCCTCTTGGTTGGGCCATGGATGGGGTTAGTTGTCACCTGGTAAACAATGGGTTATGGATTGAGGTGAATGAAATATAGAAACTCAGGCGCTCTGCTGATTGAGAGTATCAGAGATTATTTTCAAGACAGTAAAAAAGAAAAAAGAAAACTCAATAATCACTCTGTCAAAAGTTAGATAAACTTGACCCTACGGTGGTTTTGAGGTTGTGTCAACAGTTATTGTTAACAGTTGTGGTTTTGAGCACCTAGTATTGGTGACTCATGTTATTGAGTTCATAGTATTACATGTAGTTAAAGAAATGAAAAGGCTGTTGTATTCTACATTGTATTGAGCCATGGTTGAGTGGTCAAAGCTCAGGTTGTTTGCTAGCTTGGATATGTTTTAGCCTTTGGGAATGAGAGAGGCTTGCTCTATGGTTCAGTGAGTGTGGAGCACAAATGATGGGTGTGGATTGTTGCCCATGAACACAAAATCAAGATGTTAGTTATGATGAAAAAGGCATAGGATCTGGAGTGTGTGAAGAAGAAAGGATGCACATAATGTGTGATGGAATAATTCATTGAAATGATAGTTTATTTGTGTGAAGAAGAAATGATGCACATAAGTGTGTGACAGAATAGTTCAGTGGAATGATAGTTTTATTGGTGATATGCACTGTGTTGGAAGTAGTGGTTGTGTGGCGTGCAAAGGAGAGAATATTGCATGAAGGAAATTATGTGTGGTGAAAAGAAAGAATGTCGACTTAAGGCCATGATAAGACCTGGTAAGGCATGCGTCCCCCGGTAAATAATCACTTGTAAAGTATGGATGTAGACCTAGGTGATATAGGGGAGCATGTGAGAGCATGATGAGCTATGACAACATGTGAAATTCTCAAATACCTCGATGATGACTTGGTAGGGCCTAAAAGTGAGTGGTGGCTAGCTCACTTCGGCAGTTTGGCTAGATTTGGCCAAAGAAAAACCCAAAGTCAAGTTTAAAGGGGGGATTGTTAGATAAACTTGCCCCTATGGTGGAGTTGAGGTTGTGTCTACAATTATGGTTAACAATTGTGGTTTTGGGCACCTACTGTTGGTGACTCATGGTATTGATTTCATAGTATTACATGTAGTTAAAGCGGTAAAAAGGCTATTGTATTCTACATTGTATTGAGCCATCGTTGAGTGGTGAAATCTCAGGTTATTGGTCTCAGGTTGTTTGTTAGCTTGGCTATGTTTTAGCCAAGGACAATAATATATCTATTATTAGTTGGTTTTTCCAGAAAAATCATGGTGTATATGATTTGAATATATGATTGTTAATTGTATTATTATTGTATTTATTTCTCTCATATTCGCTCTGAAAGAATAACATCAAAGCCATGTGGGTTGCAGAAAAATAAAATTGTATGTTAGGTCACCATTAAAGTCATTTTTGAGGCTTATAATTTTCTTCAACATGGTTGGCCACATTGAATCATCAAATAAATTGTGAGGACTCGCATCATCGTTATTCTTGTGAGGACCTTCTCGCGCCATGTAAAATGGATCATAAAAGGATTTCTAGGACCTGGTGCCTGATGATCTAATTGCCATGGCTTCAACTTAGAGATTCTCTTGGCCTTTTGCTAACCAAATATCAATCTGTTCTACAAATAGATAACAAATCTCCTTATTAAAAAGTAGTCTTTGAGTGCGACTTTTTAGAGTTTTTGGCAGAGTTTTTGCTGGAATCTGGCAAAAAAATGTGGCTAAATCTTGATTTGTGTTGTTTAAACTAGTTTTTTGACTCTATATATGGATTCAACACCTTCAAAAATTTCAGGGGCACTTCGATTGTGAAGAGTTCACTCTAGACAAATTAGTGTTGGTATTATGATGCATGTGTTGTCCTTGATGGCAACTCACTTCTAGCAGAACAACTCACTTGTATATTGTAACTACATGAATCTATAGGACAAATATAAGAGATGACAAAATGATGGAACACAAAGATATCAGAAGTGACAGAACGATGGAACACAAAGACATCAGAGGTGACAGAATGATGGAACATAATAATGGTTAAAGGTTTGATATAGGAAGATTGTGTTAGTGTTATCCTTGATGAAAACCTACTTGATGAATGGACTACTTGATGGAGGTATAAACATGATGTGACAAAATACATGGAAGTTGTGAAAAAATGCAAGATTGTTCAGAGGAATCAATTCAGAAGTGATGTATGATGAAAACTCACATTGTTCAGAGGTAACCGAGTAATGGCACAGAAGAACATGATGATGGAACAAAGGATTATAGATCAAAATCAAGCAATTGAAGAAAAAAAATGTTTTAAGTTATTTTAAGTTGTATACGCAGATTCACCTAGTCCAAGTAGTGTATACAAGCGGGTTCACAGAACAAAAAGGGTGTATACGTATGCACACACTTTTACAAGTGGAAAAATGCGTATGGGATGGAAAATTAAGATTAATGAATACCAAGGGTCCATACCATGGTATTAGCCCACAATATTGAGCGGAATAATGGTTACTTGATCCCGTCTAAGAATACCATAGGTTCTAAGTGTTGTTTTGGTCCAAGGTATTGAAAAAAGCTCTAAGTATATAAGGATGTGAAGATCAAAGTGTGAAGGAGTGTAAGTAATGTATATCTTATGGAGAGTTAGATCAAAATAAAATATGAATATTATGGGTTTTTGATGCTTTGCTTGATCTGAACTAAATATGCACTTGAGTGTCTAATGATGGATGAGATCTAATGATGGATCAAGATCATAAGACCTGAAAATGACTTACCATTATGTGATCTGATAACGGATAGGCTAGATCCGAGTGTTAACAAATGTTTTTTCCTTTAAATACTATGACATGTGTATATCTGAAGTCTGGAATAGCTGTGAAGTTATAAGTTATTATTTAGAGATCTATACGTTGTTTCGCCTTATTGAAGGTGCGTGTACACACTAGTTCGACACTTCCAAGTAGCATATGCAGAAGAAAAACTTATTTTTCAGAGACAACTGATCTATCGTATTAGTGTTGCTAGTTTACTGTTGTTTCTCAATGATGTCTTCATTAGATCTGAAAGTAAAACTGATTTTATAAGGAGATTGAATCTGGTTGATTGATTGATAGAGTAAGAAGGGTGATCTTTGCTGCTATCTGTTTAGAACTCTGTAATTTAATAGAATATCTTTGTTGCTATCTGTTTAGAACTCTGTAATTGAACTTTGCTGGTATAGTTTTGATTCATAAAACTTATGATTCAGTATTTTTGGAGGTATACGCAAGTTTGGTTAAAGGAAGTAGCGTATACATGCAGGTTGGCTTCACTAAAGTAGGGTATACATTCTAACATATGATTTTTGAGGTTGCATTTGGTTCTAGTTGATGATGTAGGTTTCTGGGTTCAGCACAACGTTCTAGTGACAGTGATCTGACTGTTTAGATTCACTGATTGTTGGTTGAAGTAGTAATTACAGTGATGATTGATTTTGAGCTTCAATATTACTGATGTGTCCAGTATGAAAATTTGATGAAACATGGCCTTCACATTGTGTTCTTATGTGCTAGGAGTATCCAGTCTGAAAATTTATGAAACATGGTCCCTGGAGGATACTAAAGGTTGGAGCTTTCAGTAAGGAAGTCGAAGCTTCCTACCAATAGCGTTTGGTGATTAGAACAGGGTGTTGGAGATCCCTTCCAAAAGCAGTTGGAGAACGTGTGAAGGTTGTATCCTTCTATAGGCCGACGCCTAAGTACTAGTAAACATATCATCTAGTTCAAGAGCTAGGGGTTTGTAGCTCCCTTCCAGTAGCAGCTGAAGAATGAGAGAAGGTTGTATCCTTCTGCAAGTGGGTTCTTGTCTACTGATATGAGTCTGCACCAGTACAATATTGTAAACAACTTACTCTTTATATTAAAAAGAAGACAGAGACAACAATCGCAGGTGGTATTTCTCCCACATTGGGTTTCCACCTTAAATCCTGTTGTTCATGTGTGTTGCTTATGTGTGATGGCTTATTTATTACAACGCATGGTTAATGTTTATCTAATGGTTGATAAAGTACTAATGCACTAGTTGAAGATAAACATATGATGGATTAACTAAATTATAAGTTCACTGGATATACGCTAATTGGCTTAAGAACAATCACATGCACATGTAGGTTAGATTTAGTAAAGTCGCGTATAGAAATCTGAATATGAAATGTAAGAAGTTATTGATTTTAAAATATTGATTCACCCCCCCCCCCCCTCTTAGTATTTTTCCCAACAATTGGAATCAGAGCAGGTCCTTTGGCAGAAGCTTGATCGCTTGAAGGAAATCCTTTGTAACAATGGGAAATAAGAAAAATAAGAAAGCGCCTAAGAAGAAGAAGACATCTCAATAGATCAATGACATCAAGAGATCAATTGACTATTAGGTGGAAGTAAGTATTTAGATTAAGAATCACTTCAAATTGAAGATGAACAAGCAAAAGAATTATCAGGTACAAATTTTTGGTCTCCTGGAGATACATTTCTCTGTTCATGCAATATTGATGATAATGAAAGTGATAGTGAAACAACTGAATTTTCTCTTATGGGTGAAAATCAAAGAAATATAGAGGCAGAAGTTAAAAGGCTCACAGACAAAATTAGAAATCAACAAGATCTATTTGGAAAAAGGGAGTGTAACCTCAAAGAAGAATTTACCAGTTTAAAAGCTTAGTTGGAGGAAGGAAACAAAGTAAGGAAGCAGTACAAGGAAAAGGAAGATCAATGTCAAAGATTGCAGGATGAAGTGACATCATTGAGAAATGAATTGAATGAAAAGGATACAACAACCAAGGAACTTATAGAAGGAACCAGTTAATGTGAAGGTCTTGAAGCTGTGGTCATCTCTCTAAAAGAAGATCTTAAAAATTCAAATAAGAAAAATGAAGAACTACTTCAAGCATTTGAAGAACAAGAAAATGAGGTTCTAAAATTAAGGCAACAAGTGGAATAAGGAAGAAAAGTTGAAGAAATCATGACGAAGTAGTATCTTGAAAAGTAAGAGCAATATCAACTTGAGGTAAATATCCTAAAAGGTAAATTAGAAGAAAAGGATAAACTTTCATGATTTCAAGATAGTACTAAGATTTTGAATAATATCTTAGTAGTCAAAGGTATCCTACCATCAAATATGGTCTTGGTTTTCATGAAATTGTTAAAGGTGAATCTAGCTCACAAACTGAAGAAAGGAATTCTAATGCAAAATCTAGAATGCTCAACAAGGAGATAAAAGGTCAACCCCATCAACAATCAAGAAAGGAAAGTCTTCAAATAAAATCATTTACTCCTAACTATGGAAGTGTTAAACAATTATTTCCTTTGATGAATAATGTTGAATGTTTTAGATGTCATAATTTTAGACATGTTGCAGCCAGATGCAGAAGTAGAATGTTTCAAGCTAATAACCATCTCACAAAAATATCATCAACTTCCAAGTACTTTAAGGGATATTTTTTTTCTTGCAATATGTTTGGTCACAAATCCATTGATTGCTTTACAAGGAATATGAAACATATCAGATGTTATAATTGTAGCAAGTTTGGGCATATAGCAAAAGAATGTAGGGACAAGTCTATGGATTGTCGTAGACAATATGGTAAGCAATCAAATAAGCAAATTTATATCAGAAAATATGAAAAATATGAACCCACCAAGAATCAAGGAAAGGAAGATCAGATAAGGTGTGATTTTGCTCTTTTCTCATTCAAAGACAAAGATGATAGTGGATGTGCTCATCACATGACTAGAGACAAGAGAAAAATAGAGTGTTTGATGAAGAACCATGATGGTATTGATATTCTTGAAACTAATGCTTCAACAAAAGTTCTAGGACTAGGTACAGTCATAAAATACTCAGGAGGAACTGAAAGTATGAAACTCCAATGTTCTAATTCTCATACGCAGATATTATGAAGACAAGTAGCGTATATACAAGAGTTCAAAGATGAAAAATCGCATATATGTTGGTTTGATGGAAAAGCGGTGGGAAAGACTCAGAAAAAGGGTCTGATATAGTTCAGTTAATTATCAATTGTCTTTTCTGTATTGACGATTGATGACTTCAGTTTGTGGATGTTATTTGGAAGTTCTTTTGATTCTCATAAGTTGTTGATGACTTGATGTATAACCAGTTGATGATGATGGCTTAATGATATTTGCAATGATCAGATCTGACAGTGAACAATTGGTACAGGTTCAGGGGGAGAATATGACATGCTTATAATAATGCATTGTTGGCATTATGTTTAGAAGTCTTTGTTACATAATGATTCTTATCAATGGTGAGGATTCTTATATTGATTGAAGTGTTTAAATGCTGCATCATGCTATGTTGCAGTCATGGGTTTCCTATGATGAAATCTCATATGATACTTATAGTGCTTGGACCACATAATTGTTATTTGAATCATATTTATGGATGATTCAGATGATTCTTTTGATGATGCATATAATACATGTGTCATGTTGCTTACATAGGTGATATTCATAATTTCAAGAAGAAGAACAAAGCTTGAGTGTATATGATAAGTGTCACTCATTTCTTTTATGCTTCTGTCATCATGCCTTCAAAGATGCATAAATTTAATATGGTGCAATTATGGATGAGGATTCCTATAGTTCTTGGATCTCACATGGTATATTGGTTGAGGATTATTGATCTTGAAGATATCTAGAAAGTTTGACTGTGAAGTCATGATTTTCTATTCTCGTTGATGAGAAGCTAGATACATATTGCTATCTCTATGATGGATTCACATTATGCTGGTTACATGGATGATTACTTAAGTTGCATATCGGTAAATATTGTTGGTTGGAAAAGAGAATGGTGTTATTGCATGTCTCATGAAGACATGGATATTTGGAGACATGGCTTACTTAGTCACATAATGATGATGACATCTTACTTCATGATGATAGATTTGATACTCACATATGTTGATTATCATGATTGATTCTTATCAGATGTGGTATATTAGAAAAAATTCTAGTGAAGATATATGGTTGATATATATTGAGGGTTGTTATGGAAAAATCATGCAGTTCTTGGTACAATGATGATGGTATAGTCATGGATGATGACTATGGTGTTTTCACATACATATGATATGTTGTGAATGGTTTGGTGTTACTGCTTAGAGATATTACATATGCTTAGTTGATTCATGGAAGGTTATGTTCTACTAAGGATATGAAGCAAGTTGATCTTGATGAGATCAAGAGGATGAGTTGATATCTATATGCGACATATTTTGTCACAGTTTGATGATATTAAAGGTACATTGTCATATCTTGCGAACTGATGATGGACATATACAGGTTTTTGTTATGGATGCTGCTGACATTTGCTTATGTTGCAGATCATATATGGTGTATGATAGTTGCTAATGAATATCATGGTCTTGTTTAGATCTTTGGTCTTTGTTATAAATACCATGTATATCATTTTATGTAAAGGTCATGTAAATACCTATGATGTAATTATTGTTATATTCAATCATGTAAGGAATTTTGAGATCATGTCAAATATGTAATCCCACTTGGTTGAGTGGTTGAGTCATTTGGTGTCTCCCCATTTGGTTGGGAGATTGATGTATGTATGAGTAATTGGTGATAGGAAGGTCATACTCACATAATTGAGTTATAGAGTCATGTTATTCTTTTGGAAAATATTTCTGCAAACCCTGCATGTTCTCAGGGCAAGCATGGACAGTATAGTGCATCTTAGCATGTACTAAGGGGGAGTTTGATTAGAGAATTCAACATGTGCCTAGGGGGAGCATGATCAATATTCATATTCAACAGTTCATATATGGAAGTCTTCATTTAACATTGGTCAGTCAGCCCTTTGGCCTTGATTTCAAATGGGGAGAATAGCTTGGTGTTTGGAGAGTAGCTTGATTTTTAGAACAACTTGGTACTTGTCTTTACGTTATTTACAGGTTGTGGTTACCAAACACCAAAGTAGTTTTCATCAAGTCCAAAGGGGGAGGTTGTTGGCATTATGATGCATGTGTTGTCCTTGATAGAAACTCACTTGTAGTAGAACAACTCACTTGTATATGGTAACTAGATGAATCTACAGGACAAATATCAAAGATGACAGAATGATGGAACACAGAGATATCAGAGGTGACAGAACGATGAAACACATAGATATAAGAGGTGAAAGAATGATGGAATAGAATAATGGTTAAAGGTTTGATACATGAATATTGTGTTAGTGTTATCCTTGATGACAACCTACTTGATGAATGGACTACTTGATAAAGGTATAAACAGGATGTGACAAAATACATGGAAGAAGTGTTTACAACTGTGACAAAATGCAGGACAATTCAGAGGAATCAGTTCAGAAGTGATGTATGATGAAAAATCACATTGTTAAGAGGTAATAGAGTAATGGAATAGAAGAGTAGGATGATGGAACAAAGTACTACAGATCATAATCAAGCAATTGAAGAAAAATAATGTTTTAAGTTATTTTAAGTTGTATGCATGGGTTCACCTAGTCCAAGTAGCGTATACAAGTGGGTTCACAGAACAAAAAGAGCGTATATGTATGCATGTACTTTCACAAGAGGAAAAGTGCGTATGGGATGGAAAATTAAGATTAATGAATATGAAGGGTCCATACCATGGTATTAGCCCACAATATTGAGCGAAATAACAATTACTTGATCCCATATAAGAATACCACAGGTTCTAAGTGTTGTTTTGGTCCGAGGTATTGAAAAAGGCTTTAAGTATATAGGGAGGTGAAGATCAAAGTGTGAAGGAGTGCAAGTAATGTATATCTTATGGAGAGTTAGATCAAAAGAAAATATGAATGTTATGGGTTTTTGATGCTTTGCTTAATATGAACTAAGTAAGCACCTGAGTGTTTGATGATGGATGAAATCTAATGATGGATCAGGATCATAAGACCTGAAAATGACTTACCATTATGTGATATGATAATGGATAGGCTAGATCTGAGTGCTAGCAAATGTTTTATCCTTTAAATGCTATGACATGGGTATATTTGAAGTTTGGAATAGCTGCGAAGTTATAAGTTATTATTTGCATATCTATATGTTGTTTTGCCTTAGTGAAGGCACGTATACACGCTGGTTTGGCACTTCCAAGTAGCGTATGCAGAAGAAAAAATTGTTGTTCAGAGATGATTGATCTATCTGATCAGTGCTATTATTTTACCGCTGTTTGTCAATGACGTCTTCATTAGATCTGAAAGTAAAACTGATTTTATAAGGAGATTGAATCTGGTTGATTGATTGATAGAGTAAGAAGGGTGATCTTTGCTGCTATATGTTTAGAACTTTTTAATTTGATAGTAGATCTTCAAAATATTCTGGTCAATATAGTTTTGATTCAAAAAATTTATGATTCAACATTTTTGGAGGTATACGTAGGTTTGGTTAAAGGAAGTAGCATGTACATGCAGGTTGGCTTCACTAAAGTAGCGTATACATTCTGACATATGATTTTTGAGGTTGCAGTTGGTTATGGTTGATGATGCAGGTTTCTGGGTTCAACACAGTGTTATTGTGACAATCATCTGACTATTCATATTCACTGATTGTTGGTTGGTGCAGTTATTGTAGTGGTGATTGATTTTGAGGTTCAATATTACTAATGGGTCCAGTATGAAAATTTGATGAAACGTGGCCTTCATATTGCATTGTTATGTACCAGGAGTATCCAGTCTGAAAATTTATGAAACGTGGTCCCTAGAGGATACTAAAGGTTAGAGATTTCAGTGAGGAAGTCGAAGCTTCCTACCAGTAGTGGATGGTGATTAGATCAGGGGGTTGGAGATCCCTTCTAGTAGTAGTTGGAGAACGAGTGAAGTTTGTAGCCTTCTGTAGGTCGGTGCCTACATACTGGTAAACATACCAGCTAGTACAAGAGCTAGGGGGTTGTAGCTCCCTTCCAGTAGCAGCTAGAGAACGAGATAAGGCTGTAGCCTTTTGCAGGTGGGTGCTTGCGTATTGGTATGAGTCTGCACCAGTAGAAGATTTTAAACAACTTATTCTTTATATTCAAAAGAAGACAAAGACAATAGCAATAGCTGGTTTTTCTCCCGCATTGAGTTTCCACCTTAAATATTGGTGTTCATGTGTGTTGCTTATGTGTGATGGTTTATTTATTACAGCACATGGTTAATGTTTATCTAATGGTTAATAAAGTACTAATGCACTAGCTAAAGATAAACATATGATGGATTAACTGAATTATAAGTTCATTGGATATACACTAATTGGCTTAAGAATAGTCGTGTGTACACACAAGTTCGATTAAGTAAATTCACGTATATAAATATGAATATGAAATGTAAAAAGTTATTGATTTGAAAATACCGATTCACCCCCCCTCTTAGTATTTTTCCCAACAATCAGATCGGAAAATAAACTGGAAAAATTTCCAAAATATCACACTTAAAGACTACTCACACTAGAAATCAAAATCAAAGTTATGAGATCTTTTTAATGGATAGGTTTTGTGGAAAAATATTCTAAAAAAAAAGTAACAGAGCGACCTCAACCCGATATTGACACCTACTTCTATATAATCTTACATGTCGACCATAACAAGGGGGTCAAAGTCGGCCTTCCTTGGCATGTGGCGCAAGAAGATCATAATGCACGAAGTATATACACAAAACATCCATCTGGTGAGTGGATATCCCACATCATATTTTTGGCAGGGCAACATATTCAAGAGAATTGTCATATTAGAATTAGGATTATTTGCGGTGATTTGACGAGAGTTTTGGATGGTTGAAATATAATTCCAGAGTTTTAGTTTAATTAGGTTTTAAATTTGTTTGGAAATTTATGGAAATTTTGGCAAGATTTTGATAAAATCAAGTAATTTTTTTTGTAAATCAAGGTTATAAGTGTCAAACTTTAAGAGTTTGGATGCTTCGAATGTTTTGATGTCACTAAATCCATTTCCACCATTAAAAACATGATTCAAACACTCTTACTACTACATTTTTGAAATTCTTTTGCCAGATTCCAACCATTTTTAATTGCCCCTTAGTAGAGTATGCCACAAGTAGTTGTTGATACCCATACGCATGGAGGTATAGCATAATATTTTTTTTTCTAGGGAAAAAGGTGTAATTTTATTAGTGAAAACAAAATTACATGTTGCATTGCTAAGAAGCAAGCATCACCAAGCCATTGGCTGATGATAAGCATAAACATACAAAAGGAAACGAACTAATATACAATGGGTGAAAAACTAAGTTTTCCTCCCTTTCTTCTTCTCAACCTAATGCCACCCCCCATGAGACAACGAAGTAGTGACAAGTGCGAGCTGATTACCATCAGGTTTAATATTGTCTTTGTTTGAATCTTAATTGTCTGATGAATGTGTACGCTTGTACCCACTTTTCTCCATTGCTTCTATCATTTCTGTTTTTTTTACCTGGTTGTTATGTGGTTCCATGGGTTCTTGTGTGTGTTCCCCCTAGGTTTCTTGTGCATGTGTTGTTTGGTTGTTCCCAAATACTATGGGTTCCTCATTTTCCTTTTCCTCCTTCTCTTCATGCTTGGGTGGAGGGAACCCTGTAGGATGTTTTCTAATCTTCTTCTTCCTACTGGTGTCTTTCTTAGCATTTGGACACATGTTCTATAGGTGCCATGTTTGCCTACAGATTTTACACCTGAAGGCTATGTTCTTATAGTCTAGTATCTGAGTCTAGTTCCTTTGTTTATGGATCAGTTGAATATGATCTGGTAGACCTTTACTGAGATCTACTTCCACACATATCCGTGCATATGTGTAGATCCTCTCCTCCAACCTTTGGGTATATGTATTAATATATGTCCCAATAATGTTCCCGATACTAGTAAGAACATGTTTGTCCCAGAAATGGAGAGGTAGATTGTGCAAGCGCACCCATACAGGCATTTTGGAGACAACCATGGTGTTTGCATCAAAATCTGGGGACTAAGGAGTGATGAATAGGCTCGTCAATCCCTAGAACCATGGAACATCCTGTAATATGATGTCCTCGACCTCCGATGAAGGGAATTTTACAATGAAGAACCCTTTTGAACATAGATGAATTTCACAATCCAATGACCAGTTGGTCAAAATACAATGAAAAATCTCAACTTCTTTTGTTTAGAAACAATTGAAACGAAAAATTATGGCTTGTGTTTCAAAAGAAGAACAATTTACATCTGTTTCTTTGTTGTCAATTTCTAATCCTGGGATGGAGTTCAACTATTCCATGATGTATGGGCTAGGGGAAGAACCTCCCGATTTTGTTTGTTCTGTTTCAGCTCTTTTCCCCTGTAGAATGTTCTTGAAAGATTCTACCCCCTACTTTTGTTTCTGTTTGGCTTCTATGTTTTTTGAATCATTGCTCCCATAACCTCCTCCTAGATTTTTTTATTTGTTGGTTGTTGTAGCCCCACCACGTAGTCTCAGATTGAGAGTAATGGTAGATTCTGTTAGGATGTGGTACTCCTTTAAGGACCTGTTGTCCTACAATGCTCTGCCCTCAAATATCAAATTTTGCATTTGGGTTGGGTACCCAACATGATCCGAGATGTTTTGTTTTAGATGTTTAACTTTGTGTGTGTTTTTTTCCCCAGATTAACACTAAGGTCCCTGAAGGGGTTTTTAGAAGTATCTGGTAGCGCTGAGGACATGCCTTGTTCTAGGAGTTGCAAAACCTTTTGTGTTTGATGGGCCACACAATAGCGAGGAGCCTCAAAGGCCCGAAGGGTAGAGTTGAGCACCTCACGACAAAGGGAGTAAATAGGGCCACCAAATGCAAGCCCAAGACCAAACCCCGAACCCACCAAGGCAATGTTGGGCATATGATCAATCGACGCCGCATTAGAGGGGGGAAAGGTAGGTTGCTAATCGCCATAGAGAGATCTCAGACTGATGCGCCGAAAGCTGAAATACACCCAACTCCCGAAGCGCCAAGGCACAGGGGATGAAGAGCCCTCATTCCCGCCCCGACTGTCGTGACGAAGGACCCATGACCTAACCGCCAAAAACCACACATGGATTTTCCATGCTCCAATGTAAAGCTGACTGTGAGATTCAAGCTGTAGAAGGAAAAAAAGACCTGAATCCTACAGAAGAACACATAGGCGCAGTCCTCTGCACTATAACCCATCTACACCCACCATAGGGCCTTCCTCAAACCCCATATTGACCTCTCCATCTAGTATGAGCAGACTGCAAAGTGCCTAAATCGATAAGCAACCCCAAAGCGGTCAAGCGTTGATGGTGTTAATGCCCAGGTTATACGTGACCTCTTAGTTTTTGATAGAATTCAAAGGCCAACGACACTTCAAGCCGAAATTATCGGCACTAGAATTTTGGCACTCAGGGTAATCCAATGGGCATTGAGTTTTTATGTCAGAGTTTCCACTGTTGGACCCATCAATAATTTTATGCCTGAAAGAAACCATTCCTCTGATTTGATGGTATCTAAAATTTATTATATGAAGTATTTAATTTTTTGGGGGACGTTTTTTATCTCAGTTGTTTTCAGGAGGTACAAGTATAATGACTGGTAATCTAGATTTTTATGCTTTTTGTTATCCAACACAGTGAAAGGCCTCTGGATTCTCTTATTTGTCTAGCCCTCCAGATAGTTGTCCACAAGTCATTTAAAACCCATCAGCAAATGCAAACCAAACCTTGTCAACAAAGATTCAAATCTCTGTTACTTAAAAATATATATATATATATCTAACCACTCAAACTTAAAAAAATATTTAACCAATCAAGCTAGCAACCAAACTCAAAAATTATTTAATTTTTAATTTCACAACATATAAAATATGCATACAATTGAATGAATAGGTAGTAATGAGTTATCGTATGTTTTCTCACTATTAAAAATATGTAGCATTGCTGCTTAATACTTGCTTCTAATGTAAAAAGTAATTGATAGCTACTTTAAATTAATTTAAATGTTAAAGACCTCCAAAACCATGTATATAGAAAACATGCTACATAGTAATCATAAACCTCAATTTAAAATAGACTTACATAGAACATCATATAATATAATATTTATATCTTTTAAAATTATTATTATTATTTATTTTTTTTAACAAAGTCGGTTGCTATATTAGTGGCTGAAAAAAAGAAAGGGAGTTCAGGCTCTTGAGGTACAATAGTTGTCGGTGACAGCTTGGATCAAGAGATTTACAAAATGGGGATATCTCCTTGATCCTTTTTCTACTGCTTTTACATCTATCAGTGACTAGGCCACTATAGATTCTTACATATTGGGACATCCAAAATTGACACTTGCAAAACATATTAATCTATGACTATGTGACTGATTTGCCTTGTAGTGGATTCCTCTGGCTGCTGATCCACTCCCTCTTGTTTGGCACTTGAGGAGCTGGTGGTTACAATATTTTTCTTTTCCATCATATATTTCAGGATGGAGATCGATTCTTCAGCATGGCTGCATCGATTTGAGAGCTGGAGAAACTGTTCTTACAGAGAGGCAACTCTGTGCAAAAAGAGATCTATTTCAACCCTGTATTTCTCATTCATAATATGATTCTGATCTTCAAGCCTACGATTCTGTTCTTCAAGTCTGGTTTCCAGGATCCTCTGCTGATCCTCCAAGATCCTCTGCTGAGCTCTGACTTCTTCAAGCTCGGCTTGCAAGTCTGCACAGTGCAGACAGTCCTCACTGCGGGCCATAATAGCGATTGAGAGATGAAGGAGAGCTGAGCAGGAAGTTTCAAATGCAAGGGAGAGGCACACTGAGGTGTTAGGATCAACCGAGTGCGCCGAGAAAGGGACACTAAGACTACTGAGAGGCGCAACAGAGAATTTGAGGGCCAGGAGGTTACTGAGGATGCAGAGAAAGGAACGATTTGCACAGCGAATAACCCAGAAAGCGGAGCGAATCAAGGAAACCTAGGATATATGACAGATGTCGCAGAGGGCTAAGCGCTACTGAGACTTCTTCTCAGGCAAACATAGAAGAAAGACTGAGAGCGCTAACCATCTACAAAAAAATGAGCTTGCAGGGGAGATATAAGGGGCGGATTGAGGGGCGTAGAGGGGGCAGGAGGAGCTCCTGAAGCGGGAGACGCGGCAGCTCAAAAGGAAGGCAAGGGAAATAAAAAAAGACTGTGTGCAAAAGAGATAGAAGGGAGGGGTTAAAATAGAAAAACACTGGGAGAGTGACCAAAGAGGGAGAAGACATGTCACGGGATACAAGCTGGTCTGCGAAAAAACTTGAGGCAGCTTGAAGCCAGATCTTACAGTGGATCTGCTGGCGTTCTCCATTGGACTGTCGCTGCTGCAGGGTATGATAATGTTTGCCTGATGCTGTGCTACGATGGAGCAGAGGATCGTCCTCTTGACGGCCCGAAGATTACATTTCTCACACGCTTTTTCAGTGGTGCTGGAATGGACGCTGCTGTTTTTATCAAAATTCATGGAATAGGTTGATCTGCTTCTGAAGAATTACATTTGAGGGTACCAGCTAGCCTCCCGCACGCTTTATTAGCCCTTTCATCCACCTCCTTGTTTAGGTTGCGGAGGACATGGAAGAAGTGTATCTCGTCTATATTTTGAAGGAGGAGCCGATTGCGAGAATAACTTGCTGCAACGTAGTGTTGGGTGAGTTCTATTGATGTATCATTAATCGAATTACTATTGAGGAGTCCCCAAATACCTTAACTCTTTTAATTCCCAGTTTACGCAGTTGGATTAGGCCCTGATACAGAGCTAAAGCTTCGGCTCTGTTATTTGTTACCTTGCCTAGGATCCACTCATAACTGAGAATGTGTTCCCCATTTTCATTAAGGATTAGACCCCCTGCTCCAGCTATGCCTAGATTTGATTTTGAGACCCCATGAAAGAAAAGAGAGTGACAATTGTTCCTTTGTATCTAGCTATTAAATTCTTACTCTTTGAGTCTAACTTCCCAAGGTCTGTCCTACCTCTTGTTCGGTGTGTCCTTCTTGAAACTGCCCTGGATATGATGTTGCCTTTCCAGAATATAACTTATTATGGTTCGCTCCTCCATTGTGAAGTTTTATGCCTTAATTTTCCCTGTGGTGTTGATTGCAATCGCTTCCTGGGCAAGGCTTTTGGATTTGATGCAAGTTGTTCGAACGTTGGGGCTCTTATCTTGAAAGATTTTTTTGTTTCTTGCTAGCCAGATTCGCCACAGCAGAGTATGGGGGAGAGTGTCCCAAATTCTTTTCACCAAGTTGCTCCTTTTTTCTTTCCAGGGACAGCTTTTTTTCCAGATATAAATTGTCTCAGCTATGCTATGCTGAGGATTCCAAGTTAGGTTGCCGAGAGAGGAAGTCTTTCTCCAACATTCAATAGCAAAGGGGCACTCTATAAATAAGTGGTGCATTGTTTCTTCAGCGTTGCAACAATTGGGGCATCTTGAAGGCCCATTGATTTCTCTTTTTTTAAGTTCTCTGCTGTTAGAATTTTTCCCTTTAGAAGGAGCCATATGAAGAATTTAATATTTGGAAGGGCTTCTGTGCGCCAAGCAATTTTCCAATGATTCCACAGAGGCATTTGGAAGGTGCTGTTGCAGATGTATTGATGGCCTGATTTTATAGTATAGATGGATCCTGAAGGATCCCAACGGAAGCCGTCCACTCCGTCTTTTTTAATAGGGGCCTTGCTGTGAAGATGCATCTTTAGGGAGTTGAGGTTGGTTTCTAATGCTGTGGGGATCTCTGGAAAGGACCAACCCATCCAAGCATGTGAGCAGGGGTCCCAATTGGAGATTTGATCTAGGTTATGGAGGCCTCTACTATTGAGATAGTTGATAATTGGGATGGCTTCCTGATGCATGTTCAAGGGTGGAAGCCCCATGATTTTATTTGATCCAAAATTGATGTTGTTTCCCCCCCTGGAACCTTTGAAGTATTTTGCTTAAGAATAGGGAGAACTTTCTTGCATAGCCACCAGATTTTGGAGGATTCTCTGTTTGGCATGTTGGAATAAAGGAGATGTTGCCTGGGAAAATTGAGGTATTTTATCTCCAGCACCTTTTTCCACCATGCCGTGGGCCCAGTTATTAACCTCCAAACCATTTTCACAACAAAGGCTAAGTTTAGGATTTTTGGGGATATGATTCCAAGACCCCCTCTATCTTGAGATTGAATGACATGTTTCTAATTTACCAAGTTGAACCCACTCTTGTCATTCTTTCCCCCTTGCCAGAGAAAATGGCGAAGAGCAATTTCCAATTTATGATGGAAAATGGCAGGGGCCTGATGTAAAGTAAAGCGGTAAAGAGGAAGAGAAGTGATACCTGATTTTAGGAGGATGAGTCTGCCTGCTGGGTTAAGCCACATTGTCCCCCATTGCTACACTTTTCTTTTTTACTTTGTCGATGATCTTGTTCCAAGTTTCTGCCTTCAGAGGCCCCAGACTCACTGGCATGCCCAAGTAGGAGAAGTGATTCCATTCAAGTTTACATGTGACACCAAAGATGCTAGCTATGCTATGAACCGTTTGATTTTTAATATTCCATCCATAAACACAACTTTTATGAAAATTTACTGCCCCTCCTGAGTACCCCATATATTGATCTAGTAGGTTCTTAAACCGCCTTGCGATAGTCGTTGATGCACCCCCAATAAGTAGTGTGTCGTTTGCAAACTGAAAATGGTTAATGTTTTTGACCCCATTCCCATATTTGATTCCAGTTATAAGACCCACTCTTCTGTTGTGGTCAAAGGCTTGGCTGAATGATTCTGCCATGAGAATGAAAAGGTAAGGGGAGAGAGGGCAGCCTTGTCTGAGGCCCCGGGTGGATTGAAACGCTTCACCAGGACAACCATTGATCAGAGGGGAGATCCATGGTCCAGAAATACAGGCAGCGATAGTATTAATGAAGGGAGAATCGAAGCCCATATTTTTTAAAACATCGAACAAGAAGGAGTGCCTTACTCTATCAAAGACGTTTGCTAAGTCAACCTTTAACACAAATCCTTTCTCTTGCCTGGATAGGATCGAGTGGATGGCTTCTTGAACCAGAAGGATGGAGTCATGGATATGTCTATTGGATATAAACCCACCTTGATTTTCAGATATCAGGGAGGGGAGAAAAGGCTTGAGTCTCATAGCCAGGATTTTGGTAAAAATTTTGTAAGAAGAATTGCAGAGGGATATGGGCCAAAACCTAGAGAAGGAGGTGGGCCAATTCTCCTTAGGGATGAGAGCGAGGAAAGTGGAGTTGGTGAATCCTCCCAGTTTTCCTTTTCTTTGCACCCATCTAAACATCTTTGCTAGATCTCTCTTAATCAAGTTCCAAAATTCCCTATAGAAGCAGATGGGAAATCCGTCAGGCCCAGGTGCCTTGTCTAGATGCAGAGTCTAGATTGTTCTTTTGATTTCCTCTTCATCGATTTCACTGTTTAGAATATCATTCAGCTCCTTGGTGACGCCCTTGGGCAAGTGCTGAAGTAAATCTGAATAATCTTCTGCCCCTTGGAGTTCAGTGAGAAGGTCACTGTAATGTTTGGAGGCAACCTTCTTTATGGCCTCTTGAGTGTTGTACCTATTTCCTTCGCTGTCTGTGATTGTATTTACATTATTTCTGAGCTTTCGAGAAGTGGCCTGTTTATGGAAATAAGCTGTATTTTCTCTCCCCCTTGTAACCATAATTTCCTAGATTTAATTCTCCACTTAATTTCTTCCTCTTTATTGACATGAGTTAGCTTCTCATGCAGTGCGTTCTCCTGATCTTTATATTGGTGAGATAGACCTTGCTCTTCTATCTTGGTTTGCACATCTTCTAAGTCTTTTTCAACTTTCTTTTTTGTCTCCTCTGGTTCCTGATGACTATCTCTGGCCTAATCTTTGAGTGCCTTCTTGACGTTCTTTATTTTGGGTTCCCATATGAAGCTTGGTGACCCCTCCACAAGCTGTCTCCAGACAGCCTCAACGATCACTCTAGCTGTGGGATTTCGGATCCATAGAGGGCTAAATTTAAAGGGAATAGGACCAAGAGGGCGATGTGTCTCCAGATTTAAGAAGATAGGATAGTGATCAGAGGCAGAAGTGCTGAGGATGTTGGTATATCCAACAGAAAAAGTTGTGAGGAATGATATATTGACCAGAAATCTATCAAGGCGTTCCATAATGTTGCCACTTCCTATTCTTTGGTTGCTCTAGGTGTATCTGCGGTTTTTTGGGATTATGTCCACTAATTCGTTCTCCTGTATAATTGCTTCCAGATGGTTTTTGAAAGGATCATGAGCAAAATTTCCTCCTCTTTTTTTGTTAGCATGCAGAATCAGATTAAAGTCTCTAGCGACTATGAGATTTGTAGTGCTTTCACCTTCAATGCTTTCCTTCAAGTTGTCCCAACATATTTCCTTTTCTTTGTAATGATTGGGTACATACACATTGTATATGACTACGTTTCTATCCCTTGTTCTGCTTTCAAGATTGGTTCTGATCCAATTTTGGTTGATAATGGCAAAGTTGCAAATCCATCTATGGTTGTCCCAAATGGTGACTATCCCTCCAGAGGCTCCTCTAGAGCCGCTAATACTTCCTAAGTACTGCTTCTGATGACCTATGATTTTTTTCATTTCTTGCTGATCTTGTTTTGTTTCTTGAATCAGCATTATTTCAGGTTTCTCATTGTAAAGTAAATCTCTGAGGGCTGCTATTTTGGAGGGGTGCCCCAATCCCCTGCTGTTCCATGATAGGATTTTCATCATGATGCATTGGGTGTGCGGAGAGGTGCTCGCCTCTCTTGATCTTTGCTAGTCGCTTCTTTCTCGTGGTGTCCAATGATGAAGGATTCCATTGGAGTTTGAATGCCCATAGCAATGTCCTTCTGGGCATTCTCATCTCTGTGCTGCTTGGCCGATTTTCTGCCAGGTCCTGGTTTCTTATACGTATCACTTGTTGCTCCATGTTCTTTTGAGGAACTCCTGGTGGTCCTTGTAAGGGGCGCCTCAAGGGAGGGCTGAGAAGAGGAGATCGGAGGCAGATGGGAATCAGAGGGCTCTGAAGCGGGATTGTCAGGAGTGGGATCCTCAGTGGATAGGATAAGAAAGGGGTTGGAGGAGGAGGGGATAGGCGGATCTTGAGAGAGGCTAGAGGAGAAGGGAGGAGGGGAAGGGGGGCACTGGATGGAAGGTCCAGGAATGTCAGAATTCAGAGCAGGTTTGGAGGGCGGGACAGATTTCTTTTTTTTGACAGGCTCCCAATGTTCATCTTGCTCTTCATTATCAATGTTAACAATTTTAGTACATCTATTCGCAAAACGTCCATATTCATGACATACCTTACACTTGAATGGCATTTGCTCGTAATCCAGCTGTTGAATATGGCTCCAACCGTCCACTTTTAGCTTTATAGCTTCAGGTAGTCCTCTTCCTAGATCCACCTCGACACAGATCCTTGCACAGGCTTGCATGTTGTCCTTGGGCTCGCTTCTATCGATGTATTTTCCAACTGCGTTCCCTATTGCCTTAACTGATTAGTCTCCCCAACAATGTAGCGGAAGATGGGGAAGACGAACCCAAACTGGAACAACATTGGGGATGTCCAGCTCCGGATCAAAATCAGGGGTCCATTTATTAAGATAGAGACCTCTAGAGTCCATGAAGTAAGGCCCATTTCTAAAGATCAGATCCTTGTCTGCTTTAGATTCAAAGTGAAATGTGTAATAGCCTTTCCCACAAAATCTTATTGGTATTTTCCCCGGGATCTTGTCAGACTAGTTGCGTTCTACCCATCTTTGCACAGTTCTTGGTGATGGCCATAACCCAGTAAATTGCCCGATGAGTCCTTTCTCAGCCAAGGAGAGTGCTGCCATGCGAGGAAGAGTTGGGGGAAGCTGGACTTCTTGAAGAATGTCAAGTTTCTTTACGAATTTCGAGATTGCAGGTCTGGGGCACAGAGGAGGGAGAGATTTTACAAGATCTGAGAAGGCTTTCTCAGGATCCTCCTGAGATGAATCTGGGGGGGGCCATGGCTGAGGCCAAGGCCCAGATCGCTGCGATGTTGGGGCCGATCCGCTAGCTGGCTCTGGTTGCGCGCGCTGCTCCCAATCGCCGTGCTGCTCCGGGTCGTTGAATGGGTTCATTTTTAAAATTAAATTATTGTTATTATTATTATGATGTAAAAAATTGTATTTAAAAATTATAAATATATAAATTTTGAAATACAACATCAATATTTTCATATTAAAAAACATAAAAAAATAAATAAATTAAAAATTGTCTAAATAAAATTATATATAAAAACAAATCTAAATAGTTTATGCAAATAAAATTAATTTTAAATGAATATTGTTACCTTAAAAAATATGTGGTTTATTTTATTTCATATTTAATTCATTATCCAATTATTAATTAAAGAATTAAAACTGTCAAATTGAAAATAATATAATATAAAATATATGAATGATTATAATTTATTTGTCTTGTCTATTTTTGTTAATAAAACTGTATAGTAAAAATAAATATAAAAATGAATTTGATAAATGTATTGTTTAATAATTGTTATGACACTTGGTTTGATACTTTATACAATTCATTTTTATAAATATCTAAATCTGATAGGTGAACTTTTTATTAAATGTTATGACACTTATGACACTGGTTTGGTACTTCATACAATTCATTTTCATAAATATAGGTGTACTTTTTGTTAAATGTTATGACCCTTATGACACTTGGTTGCATACAAGATTTTTTTGTTTTTGATTTTTTGTATATATATATATATATATATATATATATATATATATATGACAATTCAATTTTAAACACCATGAAATTAGTCATTTCATGTAAGTGAGCGAATGGGAAAATAGAGTTTCAAATTTCAAAAATTTAAAAAATTTGGTTTTTGATTTTCAAAATATTTAGTTTAATATTTTTTTTTTTCCAAGGCTTTAATGAATTTATAAAAATTATTTATAAATTTTAAAATTAATTGAAAGTCAAGCATTTTTGACTAAAAACAAAAACAATATACCATGCAAGTATAAAAATAAGTGATTGTATGCATGAATAAGAAGTGATAATAATGAGTCTAAATGTCATAAAATTGTTTTTATTTTGTTAAGCCCTAAGTTTTTTTTATGACTTGAAAAAATAAACATATGAGAAGAGTGAAAGCTTGTCTTCTTACAAACCATGTATGGTGTAATTCCAGGTGGAATGCTTTTCCATAAATAACAATAATAATTGTCTCCACTGCTAATTTAACAACTGAATTATAATTGTTTTCCAATTATATAAAAAAATGATAATAACTAATATAAAGATTTTGGATTCAATTTTATTATTAAAATCTATATAGAATATTTTGAATTCAATTTTATTATTGAAATATATATAGAATATTCATAGGCTTAAAATTTAAGATGTATATGATAATCATTTGTGAAAAGCCTTGCCAAAGCTCTTGGCTGATATTTAAGCTAGTGTTATATTTAATTTTTATAATTGATGCTTTTATGTATGATAATATTTTGTTCATTTAGTATTAATTTAGTTTTTTATGTATGATAATTTGTTCATTTAGGTTAATTTTTTTCTATTATATTTTAATTTTTTAAAAAAATTTAAAACAATGAAAAATTATAATATTTAATTTTTTTAACTTGCTCTTCTTTAATCAAAACCATCTTCAAAATAGAAGAAACCTGAAAAAGCATGTTCCCCTCTAAATCCTATTGGAAGGTGATCACTCCATTTGTTGACACCTTTCTCATTGATGATTTATGAGCTCAATAATACTGCATAGGTTTTTTTGGATCTTGATGTTTATGTATTTTGGTTTAAATAATTTCACATGACATATATTGTACTTTCATAATTTATTAGTACTACATAGGTATTTTTGAATCTTAATGTTTATGTATTTTGGTTTAAATAATTTCAAATCACGCTTACTGTACTTTTGATCTGTACTTTGTAGCCATAACCACGCTCTAAATTACAAAAAAATATGAACCCGCCTTTCTCTTCGCATTATTTCTAATTGATTGTTGTAAATATTTTGTACATCATCAAGTCACATGGATTTTAAATGATTGAGAGAATCTTGCAGGTATATAATTATTCAATGTTTAAAGTCATAAAAACAATGGAGAAAGGTTTAGATATACCATTAATTAATTTTATGAAAGGGAAAATAGGAAAGGATTTATGTAATTTTGTAATATTTTTTTTCCTATTTGATTAAATTAAAAAATATAAAAGGTACTTATAAATTTAGAAAAGAAAACTAGTCTTAAGATGATTTACATAATATATAAAATTTGATCAATGTTTATATTTTTCAAGGATTTCTAAATAGTTTGAATATCTAATTTAACCATATAGAAATTACAAGAGGTTATAAATGTGTGTTTAATTCGAAGATCATAGAAGAAGGATTGGAAATTTGAAATATTAGGGTTTAGTTATTAAGGTTAGGGCTTTGGTTGCATAACATTTTTAAGATTTGGGTTTATATTTGTTAGTAAGAGATTTACCTATATACCTACGACATATATCAACTACACTTATTAATGTGGTTGTGCTAATTTTATTTAATTTATGTGGTGGAAGTGGTATATGATGTTTGGTTTATGTAGTGTAAGGTATATGTTGTGGCATAAAATGGTATATGTTGTGAGATGTATGTGATGAGAGTCATAAATGAATGTTTATTTGATGCCATGTATGTAGTTAGATTTTTGTGGTGTAACTATTATGTCTTGTCAAAATCAACTTTAAGTGATGCAAGTAGTACACTATGTTTGGTTTATGTGGCTCAAGTAGTAATATATGTTAAATTTCCTTTTCATGTAAGTGACACATGACATTTGGTTTATGCGGGGTAAGTGGTGTATGATCTTTGATATATGTGGTGTAAGTATTATATGTGGTGAGATTTATATTATATTTTGTGTTATATATGTTATGTGTGCCATGTTTTTGTTGGATTTATGTGGTGTAAGTGGTATGTGATGTTGTCTTATATGTATAACATTTCCATTTATTTATTTATTTATTGATGTGGTGCAAGTGATATATGATGTTTAGTTTATGTGGTTCAAGTAGTATGCGTTAAAGTTACACATGACATTAGGTTTATGTGGACTAAGTGGTGTATGATATTGTGTTAATTTTTCTTTTGATGTAAGTGACATGACATTTGGTTTATACGGGCTAAGCGATGTAAGATATTTAATATATGTAGTGTAAGCATTATATTTTTTGAGATTTATGTACCACAATTAGTACATGATGTTTGGTTTATGTGATACAAATAACATATGTAAATCTGTCTAGTTTGTGTTGTATAAATATTAAATGTTTTAAACTTCATGTAGTGCATATTGCTCACTTTATTTGTTGAAAGTGATGTATGTTGTTTAGTCTATGTACTGCAGTAATGCACAATGTTTTTGTATCATAATATATGTTTATATTGACATTTACTTATTTATTTGTGAAGTGTTTTTAAAGACATTCATTTTCTTAATAATTCTTAGTGGTACTGACATGGAGTTACATGTATTTATTTATTTGTGAAGTGTTCTTAAAGACATTTATTTTCTTAATAATTCTTAGTGGAGAACATGTGTATGCTGACATGGAGTTACATGTATTTATTTATTTGTGAAGTGTTCTTAAAGACATTCATTTTCTTAATAATTCTTAGTGGAGAAAATGTGTATACTTGAAAAGTGTTATTAGCTAGTAGAATTTTTAGGAGATTAAGTGTGACTTGTCATTTTAACCATGTTTTCTCCTTTTTGTATACATTGAACACTTCTCTGTAAAACCTAATACCATTGGACTTTAAAATATAAACAATGAGACATTAAAAGAGACATGTTTTGTGTAAATATTAATATATTGGCTATAATTACACATTAATATATATGAAAATTAATACATGTTCACCATACATGACTATAATGTCAAGAAGATACATGTGAGTCATGCATAAACATAATGTGGGAAGGACAATGGTGAGAAATGCCTTAAGTATCAAGCGAAGAGGGCTTATGAACCATCCACAAGCATAATGTGAATAATGTCATGACATTTGTGAATTGTGACAAAGCATAATGTGAAGATGGCGTTTGTGAACCATGTATATGGATAATGTAAAGACACTTGTCAATAATCTATAAATCATCTATAATTATAATACAGACACTCATAAACGACACAATATTTGAAGGATAATATGAATTTCATGTATATAAAAATTGTGATGACACATGAATACTTTATAAGTGTAATATGATGAAACATATAAACTTTACATAAGTATAATATGAAGAGGACACCAAATCAATGTGTGACTATAAGGATAGTGAAGAGGAAACATAATCAATGCATGACTATAAGGAAAATTTATTAATAATAAATAGAATTATCAAAGAATTTAAACATCAAATATAAAAATAATGAGAATTTAATGGATGATTTTACTGAAGATAACTAAAATTTCAAAAAGAAATTAAGTATAACTAGTTTTAATAATAAGTATAACTAGTTTGAATGTTATTATTAGCAAGTTAAAACTTTTATTTTTATAAAGATAGGGGTGTGAAAACGGTCTTCAATTTGGGTGAAAGTTAATTATGTTAATTTACCTTAGTTTTCAAAATCTTTTCATGAAAACTTCCTCAAAACTAGAAAATATATGGGTAATATATGGGTGGGAAATAAAGTGTCCATTCTACATGAATTTTCCATGGAGAAATTTTATTAATAAAATGTTAATATATAAAAATATCATATTTTATATTTTTAAAACTTTTGATATAATTTTATTAAAATATTTTATGTTATTTAAATAAAATAATATAATAATTTTTCTTAATCCAAATAGAAATTGCATTTAATAATTAAGATTTATATTTTGATAATAAAATATAATTTCGAAAATTATAATTTTTTCACTTTTCACTTGCTTATAATTAATATTAACTAATATTTTATAAGTGTCCATTCTACCTGGATTATAATTAATATTAACTAATATTATAAGTGTCCATTCTCCCTGAATTTTCTATGGAGAAATTTTATTAATAAAATTCAATATAAGAATATCATATTTATATTTTTAAAACTTTTAATATAAATTTATTATTATTTTTTATGTTATTAAATAATAAAAAAAAATTTCTTAATTCAATTAGAAATTGCATTTAATAATTAATATTTATATTTTAATAATAAAATATAATTTCCAAAATTATAAAATTTTCACCTTTTGTTACTAGGTAATGTTAGATGATAACATCTTCACCATACTCTGTTCTAGAGTACTTTGGCATTACAATCAACTATGAATAAAGTCTAATGTTTTTTCTTTTGTTGTCAACTAATAATAAATAATCATTCTTCTAATTTTGTATTCACTACTTTTTCCAGTGTATATTTCTATTCAATGTCGATCTCAATTTAAATCTCACTTTCCATTTGCATTTCTATTTCTATTTCTATTCAATTTCAATTTCATTTTCTATTTCTATTTCTATTTCTAATCCAATTTCTATTCAATTTCTAATGCATTGATTTCTCTGAAAAAATATTGTGACCTAAATAAATAATAGAAATGACAACTTGAAACAAAACATTTTGAAACAATCCAACACAAAACAAAAAAGAAAACCCTATTTGAAATGTGTTAACAACAACCTATTGAAGGCTTTCTTACAAAATATGCCATGGTTTTAGGAAATTTGAGGAAAGAAATAACATACAATGAATGTTGAATAGGCTTTTGCATTGTCATCCAATGCATTCTATCTCGACATTTACCGATCATTATAATGTCAGACTTCTCAAACTCATCAACAAGGCATGAAACCATTACAACAAAGCTCATCATGTCACTTGTGGGAATTGAACATGAGTTAGGAGGATAACAATCATTCTTCCCAACTACTCAAGATAAAGCCAATTGATGCTCAACAACTTTGGTGATCAAGGAAATCTAATATAAAAGATACCAATTTTTCTAATAAGTTTCAACCTTCTAGGATAATATTACCATGCTATTGACGCAGACTTTTGAAATTTTGTCAAAAAAGGGGATGTGATCTGGATCGAGGCTCTTTAGATAGCCCAAGTCATTTAAAGTAGTCACTCTCGATGGGTTTAAAGACTCCATTGGCCTTAAGATCTCTTCCTCTTGTGAAGAAAAGAGCTAGGGAAATCCTAAAGTTACCTCATTTGTATATGTATATGAAACCTAAGCAATGTTTTATGTTAGATATGCCTAAAATGCCAGCTAATTAATTAGTAAAATACTATCAAACAAAATAAATAATCATATATTAATATACAATGCTATAATACAAATTACACAAGAAATATAGTACAAAAATATATTAGCGCCAGAAACTTGTGCAATTGGTGTAAATAATAAATAATCAAATGGTGTAAATAATAAAGAATCAAATGTATATTCTCTGTTGTTTATTTCTAATGCAAACAATATTTTTTTTTTTTTTTTTCCTAAGTAGTATTGATCTATTAATATGATACGAAAAAGTTACAGAGAGACCTGACCTCAAAGATGTTAAGCATCAATCATCATCACAAAATGAAACTGTTTGTATTGGACTGCCCCAACAGAGGGGAAACCAGTCCAAGAAGCTTTAAAGATTGCCCCTGTTATGGGGGAAACCAACCATTGAACTAGAACAACTATTTCAAAGTAGACCTTGGTTTTCCAAAATGAACAAAGAGGAATGCAAATCTTGAACCAAAACGACAGGGACATAACCAAGAAACAATGTGACATTTCCACTTGGCAGAGAGTCAACCAGGGAATCCTAGACACTTTGCGTAGAAACAGAACACATCCAGAGCACAAAACCACGAAACATAAAAACATATCCACTTGGAAGCCGGACACCTTTGCATGAGACCAAAAACCCACAAAACAGTGAGACGAATCCACCTGGGAGCCAGAGACCTTTGCATGAGGCCACGTGTTAGGCTAGTGGTTCCTCCAAAGCTGGCTCTTCCTCAATCCGGCAGGAAAACTGATACCAATCGTCATCCTCTTCAGACGCGCCTCGACCTTGAGCAGGTGGAGCATCCACCGTGCCTTTTGCATCCATCAGTCGCTTACCAGTGTCCCCAGCTTTGGCTTTGCCATGCAGAGCCTTACTGCTTTCACCTTGCTGCTTGTTGCCGATCCCATGACTACCTAGCTCTGCCCTGTTCTGCTTGTTCCCACATCTGGACAGAGGAGCTTGTGTCGCAGACTCTTCCTCGAAGGAAATTGTGATGGTTGCAGTGATTGTAGGCCTATTTAAAGAACTACAGAAGCGAAATTGAGTGCTGTGAGGGGCAGAAAGAGGAGGGAGTGGGAGATCCTTAGTGTGGACATCATTATTCCTCCAACCTCTACCACTTCTGGTTTTCAGGTAGCTATGAGTGGGGTTAATGAGCGGGTTGGGAAATTCAGTAGTTGAGTCCAAGGAATCAGAGGTGGAGCTGGTAGAAGCTTGCGAGCAGTTAAAACCTCCACGCGAACCTCCATGTCTACTGTGCATGCAATGCCCGAGGCGAGCCATGGCATAGATGTAAGCTAAATTGACAGTGGAGGAATTGGAAGAAAGGTGACGTTGAGCGTGAGTAGGGGTGGGCGAACCACAATCAAGGAGACAATGACAGGAATGCGAAAAATGGAAACTTTTACCAAAATCCTAACAAGGGAGAATCAGGCAGCGACTGCCTGTAGCAATTCTGATACACGGTTCAGCCGCTTGCGGAGAAAAAACGCCATGGAGAAGGGGAGGAGTAACAAAACGGTTTGCAGGGGCCATGGTGTTGAAGGGGGTGAGCTCGTCACAGCTTTCAGAGTCAATAAATGTCGCCTGCAAGGTGTTTTTAATCCATCTGCGGTGGGCTCTAAGGACGAAGGAATTAGCCAGATGGCTTCTCAACCCGCCGACGGTTCGTCTTGTCATTTAAATGCTGTTGTTGACACCCGAATCCGGGTGCGTTTCCTTTGCATTTGCACTTTCCTTTCGCACTAGATCATTGAAATCCTGCAATTGATGAGTATTGGCTATAGTGCTAAGAGCTCCCACATGAAGAGTCTTACCACTTTCAACGCCAATGTTTGCTAAGAGATCTGCTACTCTGTTACCATTCTGATGAGTGTGCATGATGGTAACTGCTCGATGGGTGAGTAGCCACTGTTCAATCTGTTCCAACCTTTCCACCAATCTCCAACTGCTACCCACTTTATGTGTTGGAGTTCCCTGTAAGATCTGGTTGATCATGTTAATTAAGATCTGAGAGTCCTCTTCAATTATAAGTGGGAAGAATCTATTGTTTTGAGCCAGGAGAAGTCCTTGCCAAATTCCTTCTAATTCAGCTGAGTTGTTTGTATCCCTACCAATTGACCCCATGAATGTTTGGAGAACATTGCCCTTGTGATTTCTGTATATTTCTCCAAGTCCTGATTTACCTGGATTTCCTTTTGATGCTCCATCAAAGTTGAGCAGTACCATGGGTGGTGAGGGTGGAGTCCATTTTTCAGGTGTGTCTCTAGATGGAGGGATTTTCCTTTGGTGTACCTGCTCATGGTTCCACTGAAGGTTCCAGTTCATCCATATATTTTTTTCCTGTGGAGTGGAGGGTGTTATCGCTAAGGTTTTCCCCAAAGTTTTAAGAAAGGGAAAGGAGGCCGAGGTAACTACAAACCAATATTTTAGATACAGAATCTAGCCAATTTGTATCCAGAGAGGGCTCTCTCTTTATGATTTAACTTTGTTTTGAAAGGTATTAGGCTAGTTATGAAGTTCAGAGGTTTTGTTTGATTTTTGGGTGGTGAGGTTTAATAGAGCATCGGTGTAAGACTGAGTAGTTCAGTCCATTGAGCTAATGGAGTCAACGAGGATGGCTTTCTGGATTTGGTTTCTTAATAGAGGATGGTTCCACAGGGCAAGGTAGTCAAACAGGGAGCAAATAAAGATTTGATGTAGATGGAATGGGTTCAAATTGGGTGAAAGGGCAGTTAAGAATCTTTCAACCTATTTAAAGAGGGAAATTGAATGATTATAGCTAAAGAGCAATTTAAGAATTCTTTAACAAATAATCAACATGAAATAATTATGAAACAAGAGCAATTAAGATTTACACTGCTTATTCTAATTCTGAAGAAAACACAGAGAATGATAATGGATTAAAACAGAATGCTTTCAAGCATATTCTGAATTAGTCTTTATTTTTATCATTCAGATTTTGAAACACGGGTGATGTAAGGAACTAGAAAAAACTTTTAAACACACATATAAGGGAATTATTGGTCCGGTGGTTGATTCAAGAATCCTGTGACAAGTTCTCTGCCTCAATTCTTCATCTAGTAAGCCAAATAACAGTTGATTCCAACAACTTTCTATTCCAAAACTCAATGTTATAGCCAAAATCTAAAAATACTCACCAACCTCAAATACTTCGATTGGGGGGGTATTTATACAAAATATCTCACAAAGATAATATATAGTGATGACTAATTGTTTTTTACAAAAGATAGAGACAAATAGTCTCGAAAACAGAGAAAAGACAAACTGATGCCATGTTGGTTACTCCGTCTTTGTCGGATGTGCTGGAGGCAGGCTCTGTGAGTTGGTTTACAACTGTCTTCCACTGATACTCTGTGCTGGTTGCTCCGTCTTTGTCGGATGTTCTTCAACCCTGATCTGATACATGACCCATTTGACCCTCATTCATCCATGTCTATCTTATCATGGTAGAATAGCCCAAAATTTATGTCTTACTCTAGAGAAATTTACAAAATTTCTAACATATCTTCCCACCATTTCTGCTCCGGTAATTTATGCCTATGAAGTTTCCTTAAGGTTTCACCAGTCTCTGTATATCTGAAAAAATTAGGCTGGATGACGAATAGATGCTTCACCTCATGCCCTATGTAGAATAAGTTCTCCAAGCTGTTATAGAGAGATTTGCCCGTGGGGAGTGCTTTTACTTCTGAAGCACTTGTTGATGAAGTAACTTGATCAGCAGCATATTTATTCAATTTATGTGCATAATCTATGTGTTTCATCAGTCGGTCACTACTTGTTAAAGGACTTGGTAGATCCTTATTCTGCAAAACTGTGAATTTCTGTGTGAAAGAATTAATCTCTACCTGCATATCCAGGCATCTCCTTTCCAAATTTTGCATTAAAGTTCTCTTGGTTAGAACTCCCTTAATTTCCAAAATTGTGGTTGTCCTGTTTGTGATTTCCAGTGCTTCCAGTTGTTCACTGGTCTTAGTGTTCAAAAAATGTATAAGCCGATTGGCTTGTTCAGGCATCTTTCCCAATAAAGCTCTTGTCTTTTGAATTTCCACTTGGGCTGCTCTTATTAAGTCAATCTGCTCATAAATAACTTGGATAGATTGCCAAACATTATTAAGGGATTGATTGATGTTGGCCCACAAAATTCCTTTCATTTATGTCAGAGGTTTATCCAGAGAAAGATCCTTTTCTAATGTTCTTACTTTGGTCTCTAATGTTTTAACCTCCCTTATTTTCTCTGCCACATTCATCTTGGATTTGTCATAAATCTTTTCTACTTTTGCCAAGTGTTCCTTTACTTGTTTCAATTCTGACACTTGGAGTCTCAATTCTTCCATGGCTTTTATCAAATTTTTTGTGCTCATATTAGTACTATTGTCTGGTGTTGTTGTTGTTGTTGTTGTACCTGTGACTATCTCTGATGTGGTTGCTGGGACATTGGGAGCCAATGTTGTTCCAAGTGTGGAGGGGGCTGCAATTGAGACTAAGGGGATTACCTTGGGAGGCTGGGAGGTCGACTCTCCCTGCTTTTCCTTTAGTGCCTTTTCCAGTGCCTGCTCTGTATCGGTTAATCTTTCGTTGAGTTTCATGAGCAAGTCCATCATGTCTTCTTCTGATTTCTGTTGTACAACTTCTGTAGTCTATGGATGCATGGAAGGAGGCAGTTTAAGCTATTTCCTCAGGGCAGCAATGTCTTCCTCTTTCTTCTTCATTAGTGCTTTTATGCCTTTAGCATCTTTGGGATCATGTCCCAGTTCAATGATGATCTCTTCTAAAGATTTTATCCTGTTGTCCTTGGCCAGAGAAGAGGCTTTTTCCAAATGTAATTGAGCAGAGGTATTGTCCAAGGAGTTTTGTAATTTATGGGCCAACATTGCTTTATTAGCCAGTGTGGAGTAGACCAGCTCTCCAGTCAGTTTATGAAGCTCAATTTGGTCCATAGGATGAATATCCTTGGTTAATACCTCCAAATTTGTCATGATGTAATCAGCTGCTAACTGTGGTTGTTGCACCTTGGGCTTAAAGTAACTCATTATCATTTTGCCTTCTTTAATGTCATAGACTAACATTCATCTTTGCTGGATTGTGGGGGCCATCTTAAGATACTGGTTGTAAATTTGAAGCCTTAGTGGGTCGTTCTTGGCCTTTATTTCAGTGAATGTCCTTTTGATGTCGGAGGCCTGTTTGCTTTGTGGCCTAGTGGACGAAACTTCTACACTGTGCTGCCTTTCTAGCTCCTCCCTGTGTGAGCTAATTGATGTTTCTATCACTGGGGAAGTCTGTTGGCTGACCAATCTCTCACCTCTTAGACTGTCAATGGTTTCTTCAGTAATTTCATCTTCAGATAGAGGATTCAATCTTTTCCTCTTTGCACCCGGTTGTTCTGCAGGTCCACAGATAGGTGTGGGCTCTCCTCTGTCTCTTTTCTTGCTTCTTTCTTCATTTAGAAAAGTTTGCAGTGCTGGAACTTCTGGTGCTTTAGTTTGGGCTGGAGGAATTTGCCACTGACTCTGTTCTTTTGACATTGCTGGCTGGTCTGTCATTATAGGATGCTCTGTGGTATCTATCTCTTTGCCCTTTGAAGTCCCTGTGACTGTTGTGCTGGTTTTTTGTGCAGGCTGCTGAGAAGTTCCAGCAAAGGATGTTCCAACTCCTGATTGTTGAGGCAGGTTGAAAGACACCTGTCCAAAAGAGTCCAGGTCAAGGGTTTTTTCAAGATCTTTCATAGCTTTTTCCATCTTTTCTTGCTCACTAATTTCTTCTATTAATGTCCCTTCTACCCATTCATCTTGATTTGCATATTGTTAAATTTTTGGGATCTTATGATGTATATAAACTGACAGCCTGTTTCTTACCCTTCTGTCACTTATGAAACTATTTGGGTCATATGGCACCCACCAAAAACTCTTCTTCCTAAGGTGTTCTTCTAATATCTTCTCAGCATCTTTCCATGCATCCCTAGAATTGATCACATAAGGGCCTAATTGGTTTTTTGATCTCAGCTGAGCCTTTTTCTTTGCATTACAAAAGTGGGTTAAGTCTGCATTGATGATCTGCCTGAAATATTCTAATGCAAATAATATCATGGGCACATATTTAGGTAGCTTGAACGGGCAAAGTTCAAACCCATATATTTTGATTTCTGTGTGATTTTGGTACAGGTACCAATCACCTATCCTGTACTGTTTGGAGAGCTGCAGAATCTTTCTTCATGTCACCAGAGATTCTAGGAGGGGGAGGTCCTATCAACAGAGTGGATGCTGAATGCACAAATAAGTCAATAAACTCATTATAGGTATAAGGGCACTCAAAGGTATTATGGAAGACTGAGGTCCAAAAGATCACAGACCTTCGATTTCCCTTTGAGTCCAATTTCCTGATGGGGAAAGAAAAGCTGTCTGGATGATGATATAACAAGAGATGGTATATAAAAGAAGAGTATTTGAAAACTCCTTCCCCATCCAAATTTAGGAATTGATCATGGATTTTGTTAGCAATGAAAGTGGCATAGTCATATTTGACAGCAGGGGGCTGTCCTAGGGTAAATATTGACAGTAGAAATAGGGTGATCTCATCAACATATTCACTGGTATTAAATCCAAAGATCAGGGATATCATGTCAACAATAAGTCTGCCAGTGTCAGTGAAAAAGGTTTGCAGATAGGGAGGTGGGCCTGTAGGCTGATGCTCTGGTAGCATGAACATATGAGCAATACGGGTTATCTCTGAGCTGGAAAATTGAGAAGCTTTTTCAAGTAGATACCCCATGGAAAGATGAGCAAGGGGTTCAGTGGAATGGCACTCTATCATTTCATTACTAGACTCAACAGTTATGTAAAAAAGAACAGTTTGGGATGGGGACATAACTGCTTTATGGACAGGGTCATAGTTGGCACAACACTGATGAATGACGTCTGGGAAAACGTGAACTGAGGGAATGAAATAAATGGGAAGGTTAGATTCCCATAACCCAAAAATATCAGAGTTGTTTCGATAGCTATCCCTAATTTGGTAGAAGGCTTGAAGATGGTTCACATTACCAGATAAATCTTTTATTTGAAAATCTTTGTCGGCCAGGGGTAAATAATTTGTCTTTATGAGGTGCATTCATAGGCGCGACGTTCAGGGCTACGGGAGCTTCCATGTTTGGTTCTTGTGTTTTCAAACTGGAATTCGGGCTTCTATGGAAACAATGGACTAAACAACGGGCTTGGGGGTCTTTTTATAAAAACTTCAGAATGATTTCAACTTGAATTCGGCTCTTTTAGGTAAAATTTTCAGTGGAAAAAATGAAATTACAGGTTCGTGAAGTGAATTGGGTAAATGCCTGTTTTTTAAGAGGCAAACCATGTAATTTGCGGGTTAAACGACAAACTGTAGAGCACGACGCTGGAATTTCTTGGTTGGGTGGTGGACTGGACATAATTTTCATGGAGCACAGTTTGCAAGGAAAATTAGTGAAAATGACCTTTTCTTGTTGTTTTAACGAAATGGCTTTAGCGGGGCTTTTTGGCATTTATTGAGCAGTTGATGTCAAAGTGATGCGACATTTTGTCGCTAGTGGAGGGTGGTAAGCGGTTTACTCCGCACCGCTTTTGGGGTTAAGTGGTATCGGGCAGAGGACTAGCGAGCAGGTTGAATGAGCGACACGTGGCAGAGGTACAACAGAAAACCGCCGAGCGATCGTGACTTAAAGTGCGTCAGGAAAGGTGGTCGCGATATGATCGTTAGTCGTCGGATGAAAAGGTTGAGATCAGATGGCTGACGGGCTCGGGAGACGATGAAGAGTTACGAATGTGGGCCCAAAATAATTAAAGAAGATTTAATTATATCGGGGGCATTTTGATTGGTCCGCGGGGTGTTTGTTAATTAACCCAAATGGTTAACTAATCACATTATCGCACGGCAGGGGACGATTATTAATAGTTTCCAAATGAATTTATTAATCCCGTTAAATGGCGTTTATGGTTATATTTCAACCAGGGGCGGTGATATATTAAATATGGGGTTTTATACATAATACGGGGAAGGGTATATTGTAAGGGATATATATATAATAAATGTTAAAAATTAATATGAAAATGAATTAAACACTAAGTTAAAACCTTTTGCATACATATTTAAACTTAGGCTTTGAAGGAGAAAAAGGGGTTTATATGAGAAAGGTGGCCATTTTCCTAAGTAAAATAGGGTTTTACTTAGGCAATCTTTATGAAATGGAATGAGTGGTTTATGAGTGATATTAAGAACAAATATTAATACTTTGGGGAAAATTAGTGAATGTTTAGGGAAAAATACGAAGGGGAGTTTGTCATGAAACCTTGCTTTGCTTGAGTTGCTTCCAGTATAATGTCTGCCTGGAAGTTGTGATAAAAGTGAAAGTCAAGACATGTGGAGACAAAATCTATCACCAGTATCATTCCGTAACACCATTATACCCAAACTGCCTACTTATCTGCTAAGGTCAAACAGTTTGGTCAGATTTTATTTTCTATTTCTAAAACAAGAAATTCAAACATGAACTAGCCAAGATTAAGCTGTTTGGCCATTCATCAATGGTGGCATAAATCACCAAGCTGCACACAATCAGATTATTACAGAGAATAGAATAGTAGTGGCATTTTGGACTTGCACACTTTCTTGGTCTATTTTGTTTGGGGTTCATTTCTTTCACTTTTTCCTGAACATTCATTCTTTTTACTGTTTGATTTTTCTTTTAGGGCATACCCTTTTTACATTTTTTGAATTTTTTTGTTTTTTGACAATATGGAAAACCTTTGCAACAAGAGAAGGTGTGATAATATTACAGAGCCAATCAGTGTCAATCATGAAATATGACACCTATTGGTATAGGAGCATAACAGTGGCTCCACTTGGGGATGGTTTTCCCTGGTGGAAAGTAAAGAACAACAGGTCAGATGGCCTTCTCCATAACTTTGACCGTGCGCTAAAATCTCCTTCTGCTGGCTGCTTTATTATATGTACAACAGTTACACTTGTGAAGCTTAGGGCTTTCTCTTCAAGATTCAACTTCATCATTACCAAGGATATAGTATATACATGTTGAACCAAGAATACATCAAACAGTTGGATCAAAGTAGTGTTTCAGCATCCGACCATTCACTAGCCCTTCTTCTATTTCTGTACCATCTAGGTTCTTCAAAAAGTAAGTATTATTCCCTTGTACGGCTTGGATGATAAAAGGTCCCTTCCATAGGAAGTCAAACTTCCCATGTTTTCCTTTGTCTTCTCTCCTGGAATCCATTTTAAAACTTTGTCCCCAAGGTAGAAATCTTCTGCCTTGGTCCTCTTATCAAATATTTTCTTGAGTTTTTCTTGTAACACTTGGGATCTTTGGTATACCTCTTCTCTGGTCTGCTGCAGATGGATGGTCTGATTTATTCTTCTTTGAATGTCATTGGGTTCCACCTGAGATTCTTGCAGTAATTTCATTACAGGGACTCCTAAAGATGAAGGGAATATGGCCTCCATACCATAAACTAATTCATAAGGGCTAGTTCCAGTGGATCTCTTTGTAGTTAATCTGTTTGCCCATAATGCATTTGTAAGCTTCTTGTGCCAGTTTTTCTTGTTCTCTTCCAACAATTTCTTAATAATATTAATCAGGCTTTTATTGGAAGACTCAGCTAGACCATTACCTTGAGGGTAATAGGCTGTGGAATGACCTAAAGTGATATGGTATTTGTTACAGAAACTTATCATTTTCTTGGATTTGAAAGCAACAACATTATCAGTTATGATCTTTTCAGGACAACCAAATCGAGACAATATGTTGGTTTCTAAGAATCCTATAATCACTGTACCATTGGCTTGTCTAGAAGGAATGACTTCTATCCATTTGGTGAAATAATTTGTGGCCGTGAGGATCCATTTATGTCGGCCAGAAGATGGAGGATGGATCTCCCCAATGAAGTCAAAACCCCATTGTTGGAAGGGCCTTTCAGTGGAAATTGGTCTAAGGGGTAGAGGAAAAAGTTTCCTCTTGCAAAATTTGACATTTATGGCAAACGGTGACAAATTTCTTTACATCGGTGCACAGGGTGGGCCAATAAAATCTAGCCGTTAGGATTTTGTCTGCAGTTGATTTCCAGTAAAGATGTCCACCACAGTCCCCTGCATGAAATTCTTTGAGAACTTTGTCAGCTTCATCCTTTATTAAACAATTCAATAGAATACCTTCATGATTTTTCCAAAACAGAGCATTATCTAAAATACAAAATTTTGAAGCTTTCATCTTTAAAAACCTTTTCTTTGTTCTGGATAACCCTGGAAGAGCCTGCAAGTTTAATAATACATGAGTTATATCAGCATACCAAGGTGATTCTAAGAAGGCCTGGCTTATTTGTGGAGTCGCCATCTCTTGCTCGTTATCCAGTTCATTGATATCCAGGGCTTGAAAGTTGGTTTCAGTCATGAGTTTAGCCAATCCCTGTCCTTTTATAAGCTTTGTAGGTTTTATTTCAATATCATACTCCAATATATTAGCTATCCATTTACCTCTTTTGCCTTCAATTTCATCCTGAGTCAGGATGTCTTTGACCACAACACTTGGTACATAAGCTATTACGTGGGAGTACAATATATAGACTCTGAAGTCTTTAATAGCTTTCACAAGTGCAAAAGCTTGTTTCTCCATGATTAGGTATCTTAGCGATGCATATCTGAGTGCTTTACTGAAAAAGGCTATGGGTTTTTCACATCCTTGATCAGGTTTTTGTAGTAAAACAGCAGCAATGGTGTGTTCTGATGCAAATGAAAATATTATGAAGTCCCTATCAAACTTTGGACTTGTAAGGACTGGTGTTTTGGTCAAAGCCATTTTAATTTCTTCAAATGCTTGTTTGAATTTTAATGTCCATTTAACCTTGGAATCCTTTTTTAACATATTGTTCATCAATCTAATTAATTTGGCCAAATTAGGTAGGAATCTTCTTAAAAAGTTGATCTTTCCTAGGAAAGCTTGAAGTTCTTTGACATTTCTAGGGTGGGGTATTTGTAGAATGGCTTCTATTCTGGCAGGATCAATTCTGATGCCATCTTTGGAGATGATATGGCCTAACAGTTTGCCTTCCTCTAGACCAAACAACGACTTCTTAGGATTTAATAAAATACCATACTTTCTGCATTTTAAAAACACTTGTCTCAAATGATCTAAATGTTGCTGACCTGATTTAGAAAACATAGTAAGGTCATCCAGATATATGACCAGAAAACCATGAATTTCTTTTGCAAAAGCTATGTCCATTTCTCGTTGAAAGGTTTCCCCTGCATTCTTAAGTCCGAATGGCATTTTAACATATTTGAAAGCTCCCCATGGTGTCGTAAAAACAGTTTTTTCCTGGTCATCAGGATGGACCAGAATCTGGTTAAAGCCTGAGAACCCATCCAAAAGTGAAATCCTTGAGGCACCCACTACCCTTTGTAAAATGTGGTCCATCTTAGGTAACGGGTAATGGTCTTTCAAAGAAACCTTATTTACATTCCTTAAATCAACACACAATCTGATTTCTTCTGTTTTCTTCCTAGTAAGTACTAAATTAGGCACCCACTCAGAAAACCTGATAGGAGCAATTATCCCTGCTTCATACATTCGTTTGATTTCTTTTTCAATTAAGGGGAGTAGTACGAGGTTAATTCTTCTGAGCTTTTGTTTGAATGGTTTTTGATTTTCTTTGAGGGTATTGTATGTTGAATTACAAAGGTGTCATAAGATTTCAGATCTTTATAGCTCCAGGAAAAAACATCCTGGAATTCTTTAATCAGTTCAACATATTTAAGTTTTTGATCAGGGGGCAAAGTTTTGGATAATTTTATTATTTTCGGATTTTCTTCAGTTCCTATGTTATAGTCTTCAATGTCTGATTTTGGAGGTTGCATCTTGGGTTTCTTTGGGACATCATTAAAATTGAAGAAATCTTCCAAAGGAGTTAATCCTTTGTGCAACTGATTGTCTTTCAAATTAATAATTTTAGATTCTCCTTCAATAATCTCATGGATGTCTATTTATTTGAGATCTTGCATTTCTTTATTGGTAAATTTTGTTGGGTGGAGCATTTGAGTTGCACTTTCTGCTGAATTGCCTGTTTCTATTTTATCTATTTGGTCAAACTCACTAACAGTGTCTATGTCTATATTAGTGCTAGAAAACTCTTCCTCCAGGGTTAAGAAATTATTGATCTGAATATCATTGTCAAACACTTGCTAGTTCTTTACATTGTCAAGTATCGCTGGCCTGTGTCTAATCTCAGCTGTGAACTGATGATTGGGTTCAAATGGTAATTTATAAGTGCTGGCAAATGTTGCTAAGCTGTGAGCATGCAAATTATGTTTTTTTGGAATTTTGGCAAGCTGTGTTTCAAGAAATGTATTGAGGATCTCAATTGTTGTTCCTTTGTACGATCTTAATCTGGGATCATTTGTGAGGAAGTTCCTTTTTATCTGTTGAATGACTAAATCAGAGTCTCCCAAAACTGATACCCTGATTGCCCCTAAACTTTTGATCAATTTAAATCCTAGCACCAAGGCTTCATATTCAGCCATATTATTGGTGCATCTAAAGTTTAACCTGTAAGCATGACCTTCAACATGATCATTTTCAAGATTGTACACCCAAATCCCTGCTCCTGCTCCTAATTTATTAACTGAACCATCAAATTCTAAGTACCAAAGTATATCATGTTCATAGCTAGCATCAGGTATCTCAGTAATCTGCTTGATAGGAAGATATGGTTCTTTAGCTTGATCTGGTTTCTCTTGAGTGTCTGGTATATCATTGTTCTCAGAAATTTCTTGAATTTGAACACTGGGTCTTTCATTTGGAATTTCTTTTTGTTTGACTGCCAAAACTTTTACCTCAGTTGGGGAATCAATTTTAGCATTGTAGAGAATGAAGGAGTCCATGTCAGAGTGCATGGAGTAGATAGGGAAATTCTGGGGTTTCTCCTAGCTACTTACCACATATTTCATTAAAGTTTCTCGGTACAATTTCTTTGGTTGACCAAATATTGAAATAGTAGCATAGGACATGTCCAACTGTAAAGATCCTTGAAGCTTTGCACCCTAAGACCTAGACAATAACATTCCATATTTTGGTGGAATATCAGCTACCACTACGTCCATTAAAATGGTTTTGGTAGGGTATTGAACTAGTGATACACATAAATCTTTGATCAATCCTAGACATCTGACCTGGCTTGAATCAAAAGAGAATAAATCTTTGTATGGCTTGGTAACATCTAGGTCCAACTTATCCATTATAGATTTAGGCATTAAGTTATGAGAAGCACCAGAATCAAACATGGCATTATGAAGTATTTTATCATGTATGTTCAGACTTACATAGAAAGGAGAAAAACCTCCATCTATTGATTTTCCATTTACCTCAGGTCCAAAAATTAATTCAGGTTGGTCATAAAAAACATTTACCAAATCTTTGTTCATAGAAATTTGGAGTGATTTGCTAATTTGACTTCTGTAGACATCATGTTTAGCCAATTCTGACAATGGAATAGCTATCTTTAATTTACCTATTTCAGTCTCAAGATTGAAAGGTTTTTCAGTTTGAGTTTTTGTATTTTGGACAGTGGGATTCTCTTTTTCTGCTGTCTTTTCTCTGTTTTTCTCTTCTTTAGGAGTGGTGGTATGGGTTGAAGTTGCTTCCAAATCAATTTCTGGAGGTTCTTCCACATTTCCTTTGGGAGGAATGCAAGTGGAAGGTTGTCTGTTAGGTTGTTAATTATCTGATACATCTTCAACTATTGGATTGTTTGGGTTAGGACCTGTTCTAGGAAGGACCCGTGCAGGGGGGTTTATTGATCTTAGCTTTGTTGGGTTGCTTGGCATCTTTTTGTTTATTGGTTCCAGGGACATCTATTTTTCTGCTCCTCATATTGTATTTCTTATGGACTTCATAAATGGCTGTATCATATCCCTCCCTAAAATCAAATGATTCACCTCACTGAGTTTGGAATTGTTCAAGAGTGTGAGCTTCTTGGTCCTCTTGGGTCAAGAAAACTTGTTGTTCATTGTTAAGGCCCATTAAGTTAATTTGCGTGTCTTCTGGTGGTTCATTAGAAGTTGAGGCTTCAGCATAATTTTCCTGGAATGGGGGCCTAATGTTCTGGTCAGGCCCAGCCTTTCCAGTATTAGGGTTTAAAATTTCTTTATTTTTATTTTTTATTTATATATATATATTTATTATTATTTTTTTTTTTCTTTCTGAAATTTGGATTTCTCCTAATATTGCTTAGTTGACCATCCCAAGGGGACTTTCTCTCAATTGTTTCTACTCTATTACCAAGCCTATCCATTCCTTTAATAATAGCATCTAATTTCTGTTCAAAGGCAAAAGGTTCTTCTTTGAAAGGTGCCCACCTTTTAGCTCTAGCTCTAGCTCGTTTAGAAATCAGGTTGGCCTCAACACTGACAGCTATACTCTGCATCTCTTCTAAGTCTCGAGGAGCTCTTTCCCTAAGTTGGTATGCTATATCAGAATCAAATGCATTAGGGAATTTGATCAAGGCCAAATTTGGAGGAGGTCTGAGATTTTGAGGAATAGCATTGTAGACATTATTAAATCTGATAAAGTAATCTTGGATAGTTTCTTGGGTACCTCTTTTTAAGCCTTCATATTCTAATAAAATATGGAGAGGATCTTTTTTCTTTTCCCATCTGTTCAAGAAGGTCTAATAAAGAGCTTGTGGGTCATTGATACTATTTGCAGGGAGAGCTCTAAACCATGTTCTAACATCTCCAGTCAAACTTTGAACAAAAACTTTCATTCTAACATCATCAACATCAACCTCTTATATTTCAAAGTAATCTGTAATCTTTTTAATATGTTGTTGAGTTGTGTATGTGCCTTTGCCATCAAAACGAGTGATTGTACTTTGATAGTCTTGGGGCATAGGCCCTGGATTGGTAGGTAAGTTCAGAGGAGTATACCTGTTTTCCATGATAGCGGGAATATATGTGACAACTGGTGTAGTAGGGACAACAATGGGAATATGGATAGCAGATGGGGGAGTGGAAGGGGTAGCTTGAGGTTGGGAAGGCTGAGGTGTTAATGGTGAACTTGGAGAAGTAGTAGAAATCACACAAAGATTTGGTGTTTTTCAGAGGTAAGCTCAGATGGGATGGAGTTCTGTAGATGTCTTTCAAGATGTGAAGTAACAACTTCAAGCTGCAAATTTTTAATGAATATTGGATCTTGAACTGTGTGGTTTATCCCAGATTCCAAAAAGGTCACAAATGAAGAGCTTTCAAAATAATCAGCAAAAGGTTCGTCCTCAAGGTGGATCCACCTCACAGGACATGATTTTGATCTGAATAGGGGCCAAGAAATAGTAGAATTTTCTTGGCTCTCTTGCCTTCTAAGAATCCTAGGAATTAGATTAGGATTTTCAAACACAAGTGGCGGATTTGGATTAGGATTTGATCTTGTGTAACGAATCCTTTCTGAAGCCAGGCTTCTAGGTGCGTTATTGGTTTTTCTATAAAAGGGTTTTGACACTACAAATTTAACAGTTCTTTTAAGAGAATTTGGATATGGGAATTGTAAACTTTCTTAAAGATTTATGAAAGAGGAACTGATCAAGTATTCGAAATCAACTGTCCAATCTATAAGCTAGACTGGAGATAGACATAAGTAGCATTCATTTACTTCTGCCATTGCAAAGCAAAAGCATTTCAAAGGCTACCTGGCTAACTTCAGGCTCTGTCTGTAGCTTATAAAGTAGACAGTAGTAACAAACAAATTATTCAGGTCCCCAGTTGAGTCACCAATAATGTTATCGCTCAGGTTTTCCCCAAAGTTGTAAGAAAGGGAAAGGAGGCCGAGTTAACCACAAACCAATCTTTTAGATACAGAATCTAGCCAATCTGTATCCAGAGAGGGCTCTCTCTTTATGATTTAACTTTGTTTTGAAAGGTATTAGGCTAGTTATGAGGTTTAGAGGTTTTGTTTGATTTTTGGGTGGTGAGGTTTAATAGAGCAGTGGCGTAAGCCTGAGTAGTTCAGTGCATTGGGCTAATGGAGTCAATGAGGATGGCTTTCTGGGTTTGGTTTCTTAACAGAGGATGGTTCCACAGGGCAAGGTAGTCAAACAGGGAACAAATAAAGATTTGATGTAAATGGAATGGGTTCAAATTGGGTGAAAAGGCAGTTAAGAATCTTTCAACCTATTTAAAGAGGGAAATTGAATGATTATAGCTAAAGAGCAATTTAAGAATTCTTTAACAAATAATCAACATGAAAGAATTAAGAAACAGGAGCAATTAAGATTTACACTCCTTATTCTAATTCTGAAGAAAACACGGAGAATGATAATGGATGAAAACACAGTGCTTTCAAGCATATTCTGAATTAGTATTTATCTTTATCATTCAGATTTTGAAACACGGGTGATGTAAGGAACTAGAAAAAACTTTAAAACACAGATATAAGGGACTTATTGGTCCGGTGGTTGATTCAAGAATCCTGTGACAAGTCCTCTGCCTCAATTCTTCATCCAGTAAGCTAAATAACAGTTGATTCCAACAACTTTCTATTTCAAAACTCAATGTTACAGCCAAAATCTAAAAATACTCACCAACCCCAAATACTTCGATTGGGTGGGGGTATTTATACAAAATATCTCACAAAATATCTCACAGAGATAATATCTAGTGATGACTAATCGTTTTTTACAAAATATAGAGACAAATAGTCTTGAAAATAGAGAAAAGACAAACTGATGCCGTGTTGGCTGCTCCGTCTTTGTCGGATGTGCTGGAGGCGGGCTCTGTGAGTTGGTTTACAACTGTCTTCAATTGATACTATATGCTGGCTACTCCATCTTTTTCGGATGTTCTTCAACCCTGATCTGATACAATTTGACCCGTTTGACCCTCATTCATCCCTATCTATCTTATCATGGTAGAATAGCCCAAACTTTATGTCTTACTCCAGAGAAATTTACAAAATTTCTAACATATCTTCCCACCATTTTTGCGCTGGTAATTTATGCCTCTGAAGTTTCCTTAAGGTTTCATCAGTCTCTGTATATTTGAAAAAATTAGGCTGGATGCTCTATGTAGAATAAGTTCTCCAAGCTGTTATAGAGAGATTGGCCTATGGGGAGTGATTTTACTTCTGAAGCACTTGTTGTGTTTCCGTCAGTTCCACTTTCTTAACATGACTTAGGAGGTCGAATCATATCATAGTGGTCTCTCATTGCATGTTTACCCCAGTTGGTCGGTTGCTTGGGTAGATGTGGGAGGAGGGTGTTACATTGGTTATATTGAGTTTTCAAAGTAGGCCAAATCCTTCACCAATGAAAGTGGTTCACCAGGGACTAGGTTCAACATACATTTCCTCACCTCATGGAGCCTATGCATGCAATGGAGAACATTTATTCCTAAGTGGTGAGAACTGATCTAGGTGGATATTGGTGTCTAATTACCTATTCCACCTATACCTCAGTCGATTTCATTAGTTTCCTTGATTATAGCAGCATTTACTATTTTTAGCAATTTTTCGGGTCATGAACTTCTGATGTTGTTTTGACCCCCTAAACAACATTTTTTTGAGGTTCGTAGTAGGCCTATAGCTGTTGGCCATATGCAAGGCTTTGTTGTAAATCCTACAATACTCAAAGAGATTTTTCCAACGAGGTATCATGCACGGAAAATGAAGATCGTATGACCAAGTTACGACCCCAGGAAGTTGTCTGCCTAACTAACCCCAACGGGTCCCACAAAATCTTGACGTTCCATCTCCCGTGGTTAGGATTTTGGTTGTTTAGGGTTTCCCTTTGTTGTTAAATAATAGAAAGGCCCTTGACCCTCTTTGTAACAAAACTCAAAGGCATGTAGCAACCATGTCTCTTCTCAGAGATAAGCTACCATCGCCCAAGCTAGTCCATTTCCATTCTTCTCCATCTCCTTGCTCCTTGGTGCACACTTGTTCCAAATCATATCACACATGAATAATCCATTTCATTGCACCCTTAGCTCTTTTATCTCCATCTCCTTATATATTTTTTCCCCTTGCTAATACCACATGCAAATCCTATGCTAATGTTGATGGTATTCAATTGACAAGATGAAACACAATAATATGGTCAATTACCATGGTTATGGCCCATGGTATCCAATTTTCCATGGTTTAGATTGTGTATGTGACTTTTTTTCACAGAACCTACGTACGCACATGACTCTTCTTCCTAGGAACCACATATACTTCTCAAACTTCATACTTGTCATGTATTTTGTGACTTAGCTATCAATTCTTGCCCTTATCTTCTATAATATCTGTACTAATATTTCTATTATCTATATTAGTTCCATAACCTTCATATTATAATAAAGTTGACATCAAGGTTATATTTGTCAAGTAGGTTGCCATCAAGGAGAACACATAAGCCATAATGCCAACATAATGAGGTTCATGTATCTTGACATAAAACTTGATGTGCCATGTGTTCAAAAAATCATATAGTAATTCTTAAACATATAACATTCTTATTAGAGGTGGCAGTTAACATAATGCCCAAATTTTTAACTTTTAAACTGCTCTTTAACATGTGATAAAGGATTTAAAACCTTGATAATCCATGCTTTTCTCTAAAGGAACCTATATTCAAGTTTGCTTGTGTCATTAGCCAATTTGTTCTTTTTATTTATTCTCTAAGCACATGAAGTATACCTCAAACCTTACCAATTTTTTGTGATTCTATGGATTATTCTTAATAAAGCATTATGATTTTTTGTTAGATTTTTTTTGCATAGATTTGATGACCAATTCCAAGTCTCTAATAACAATAATCTCCTATACTCTCTATCATTAACAAAAACCTTGGAATAAAGTAAGAGCTCTGGCTGGATAGTTTGTAGCCCTTCTTAATTTCCATGCAAAAGAGTTTTCTTCATTCCTACATAATCAACAATGATCCCCGAACTCTTGCCACCCCTTTCATAATTAATTAAAATAATAATTTCACTGCTTAGCCTTTCAATTATTAAAATAATATTGTATTTGTAGAAGTTAGAAATATTTTGGTGGAATATGTAAAGTCACTTTTAAGGGGATTAAAATATTAGATTAATTTTTGAACTCTATATGTTTCCAAATATGGAGGTTTTAATAGTCGAAGGAAATTTTATTGTTAGAAGATGGAAATAGACTCAAATTAAATATTTAATCAAATTAAAATTATGGTTTTATTAACCAATTAAAATAAGTCAAATTTGGAAGTGATAAAAAAAGGTTTTAATTATATTTATTAAAGATGATCATTTTGTAATATGAATTCAATTCTAGGGAGGTAGGTGTAGAAGGGGCTATCTTAAGCCCTAGGGGGACATTAGCAAGTTCCTTTCAATAGGGGCTGGGAAAAATGGGTAACAATATAACCATAATGTATACACTCCTGCAAAGATTGCATCAAGCTCTTAGGATGTAGGTTAGGAAACTCAATGTGATAGGTGACTCTAGCATATGGTCTTCAAGTCACTTCATATGGACATACATTTTGTCTTAATTCTGAAAAAGGGTCTAGAAAAAAATGTGATTAGTTTGATGCTCTTGAGTGGTATCACATGCTCCATGAACACAATTTCTCACTAATTCTAATGCAAGCTATGCAACCAAGAAAAAATGGGGTTTCTTAGTGAGAAATGATCAACATCATGACATATCAATCCCATAATTATCCCCTTAATTCACATACATCCTGACAAATGGAGTATTGCATGCCAAATATTTGTAAGAACCGGGGATAGGGTTGATAATACCTGCACTCCCCAACATTAAACCCTATAAGACCTGCACTCCCCAACATTATGATCTACTCTCCTCCCGCTTATTCTATTGAATGTTCTATGATGGTTTCCATTCGTCAAGGTGGGATAATTACTCTCCCACATGAGATTTTGGATATGACACCCTCTAACTTCCTATAAGTGTTTTGAGCCTCCATGCAACTGAATTTGGATGCTTGGATTTGGTCCCCTTTCCTTTTCATGCATTGTTATTACTTCCCTTCTCATGTATGGTGCAACTGCCATGTCTGAAACTCTCTCTTCTTCAAATATCTCCATAAACACGATTCACTTATTTGTAGACACATTCCTTAGGTGTTTCTCTCTCTACTAATAAGATTTAACACTTCTCATAATGAGTTTCATGGAATTCCAGGAGCTCCCTGAGACAAGGCACTCTCTTCAATGCTAGGAAGTAGCTAATAGTGCACTTGAAAGTGCTCTTCAATCTCATCTAAATGACACTAATAAGCACACACCCAATGGAAAATTCAACGCTGAGGTAATACTGGAGATTCTACAACAACATAAGAGTTAAATAGATATGCTAGAAACAATGGTTTGGAAGCTAAGTATACAAGGAATAACAACTATGGACCAAATTCAAAGCCACCTTCAATACCACCCTTTGCAGTGCATTCACAACCCAATCTATAATTTCCTCTCAAACGACAAGGTAACGAACTATGGTTCCGTCGTTAAGTAGTATATAAACCGACTCGGTTCTGAGAAATGGTTCTATGCCGTATGCATCAATTGGGTTTGATCCCGGCTTTTCCCGGAACGAATGTATGCTGATCGAATGGATACAGCCTATTATCGTGATCTCGCTTCCCGGGCAGAAGGGGGAGAGATGGAAGCTCGAACCTTGGGGTATAAATAGTTTGGGTCTAAACCTTTGAAAGTTTTAAGCATTCGATCTTAGTTTGGAGAGAGAGGGGACCTTTAGGAGATCGCTCGACTGGCTAACATCAACCAACCTTAGGATCCACTGGTGTCACTAGGAGTATTAATGACAGTCCCTCAACCTCATAAGCCAAAGTCTCCTCCTAATTTCTTCTAATATATGACATGTTGTGTTTATTTTATAGTTTTTTCTCTCTTTTCAGCTTTTGCAGGACGATTTCATTTAGTATCTAAACAAACAATCTTTCAATAACATCTTATTTTGAAAATATGCTTCAATATTATATACATCCAAATTTTGATTATATCAAGAAACCATCTATTTCTTAAGACAAACCACAACAAGATCCATTTTTTATTTCATCCTTGTAAACTTTAGCATACAAATTTTCCACCACTACCACTTATTTTTATTAACCTACAAATTTCCCAATAATAAAAAATTTGTAGGTTAAAACATACAACGATGAAATAAAAAATAGGTACTCGCCTTGGTGTGGTTTGTCATAAGAGTGAGGCCATTTCAAATTTTCCAATAATAAAAAATTTGTAGGTTAAAACATACAACGATGAAATAAAAAATAGGTACTCACCTTGGTGTGGTTTGTCATAAGAGTGAGGCCATTTCTTGATATAATCGAAATTCGAATCATATATAATTTTAGAAAACATTAATAATAATTTTACTTTATAATAAATTAATTTTATTAAGCAACTTTTCAATTTTATCATACACATAGAAGCATTTAAAAATTATTCTAACTCATAAGTGATATAAGTTAAAAGGATATGTGACTTCCAAAATTCTATAAAAGAAATCCAATATTTTCAAAGTAAAGAAGAAATCTATTTTCAAAAGTAAAAAAAGCAAACTATATGGTATAAATCAAACACGTTGTTTGAAGTGCAAGTATAATATATTGTCAAACCCATGTGATTTTCAAATTGTGAATTTTAATAACACGCAGTCTTTCATATCAAAGAAAGTGATGTGCATACACCTAAATGTACAATATAATATTACACGTTATACATCAATTTATAGCATAATTCAAGGGCAGGGAACACTCTAAAGTTGATCTGGTTGGTATTGAAATTTAATGACTCTTGGTAATCCATAAAGACATATGGGCTTTGAATTTTAAATATAACAGTGTCACAATTGGACTCATATATAAATTAATATAAGATTAGATATGATGCATTAATTTATAACTTAAAGTACGAGTGAAATTTTAAAAAGATTGTTGTTGAAATTTAATAATTTTGGATAATCTATAAAGAAATATGGGTTTTGACTTTTAAATATGGGTATATGTTGGATATTATAAGAGAGTGTTTTTCATTTTCAACCTTGTTAGTGTCACAAAGGTGACAAATTCTTTTTCCCCACTATGTTTTGAGAATTGACTAATGCTCAATTTCACTATGAAACTCATGAGATTTGTTCTTATTTTAACAATGTACATTTTCTTTTTCACACTAGTTAAGATGAAGAGATTCTTTTGATCTTCTTTTTCACACTAGTTAAGATAAAGAGATTATTTTGGTCTTCTATATAAGGGTCAATCGCTTTCTTATAATATATTAATTTTCTACCTTTGTTACTACCTTTAGTAATTATATGATTACTACCTTTATTCTCCAATGGTTTATCCATGAGTAGGCATCCTTATGCCATCTCCACTTGAGTTGAAGTTGGTTTGGGTTGGAGCTTGAAGTAACTTTAGTAAGCCTGTTGTCTTAAATGTTGTTTAACTTGTTCTTATACATGACATACTTTGTCATAGTCATAGTCTCAATGGGAGGAAAGCTCACTTCTATGAGGAGGATAGAGTATGGTGTATCTCCTTTAATGTTAAGATTATATGTTGTAAAGTTCTTTTGGATTTTCTCTATCTTTCTCCATGTCTCTCTAGACATATTGGATCTCCAAATCTTGCATCCATATAAAATAATAGGAGTAACAAGAGTCTCAAAAGGGATTCTTTTTTCTTTTTTTCTTTTTTACCATCCCATATACAAAGATCTATTGATTTACAATTATTTCCAAACCAATAGGAAGCTTTCCACTCTCTATTTATCCTTTTCTCAAAGCTATACTTCCAATTGATTTTGTGATGAATATTGATTCCAAAATATTTGTATGAAGGTGTAACAAACCCCCACACCACCAATAGAACTCACTAAGGGTGAAAGTGAGGCATGTTACTATGTTGATCCAATCTCACATTCATCTAAAATTTTAGCCATTACATTTGTCTAAAATTTTAGGCATTACATTTGTCTTGTCAGGACCTTTCCGACGATATAAAATTTTCCTCAATCTGCTTCTTGGATTGAGAGTTACGACCATTTAAAATCTGGCCTCTAAGAATTAGTCCTAACCTCCTAGCCTGCCACGTGGTGGCCATGTGGTTGTCTAGATGAGTTCCTTGTCATCCTTATATGGTTTCCATCATGGCTATCCACGTAACCCCATCTTAAACCTTGAGCATCACTCTTAGCGCCTCCATGTAATGCCTTTGACGGTCGAGAGATGGGATGGAAATTTATTTTACGTCAACAGATGGGATGGTGTTCCATTTATCGGGGTATGTCACCACCAGAACCCCGACCCTCTACATCTTAACCTAACCTTGAATCTACCAAGTGGCCAGTGATCCAACAAATTCCTATAATTTTCCACCAATACTTCTATTTTTCTACTTTTATCATCGTCGGCCACAACTTTGCATACACCCATGGTTCTCACTAGTGGCCTAGCACTCCGAGATGAAAACTTTGTCGTCACTTGCCAAAGATAGTCACAATCTTTCAATGCCTGTTTGCTGCTAGACTTTTAAGGCCCTAGTATGTGATACTGACATCACCTAATCCATGTGGCCACCTCTAGGATCACCACATATCACTTTCCTTTGACCCCTTTGGAATTTCCAAATAGTTGAATCAGGGTGCCATGTGTCACACCATGTGACCACCATGTCATCCCCTGTCCATGTCACTAACCTATGTGGCCTTAGGGTCCGACCAATGACCCTACTTCCTCACATAATGATTTATTTTGCTATACATGGTTTGTGTAGAATTTTTCTACAAATCAGCTAGCTCTGATACCATGTAGAACTTTTTCTACAAATCAGCTAGCTCTAATATCATGGAGAAATTTCCCACCTGTAGATCACCTGGTAATGAAATGTACTAAAGCAAAACACTTGATCTACTTCTACAAACAAATTAGGGGAAGCTTAACTAACCATGAACAACATCAATAAGAACACATATAACTGATTAAGAAGGAATCAATCACACATAACACATAATATATCACTGGGGAAAGCATCAACATAAAACCCCGACACTGTATTATCAATCAAGTGGAAATCCTCAAAAACATACAAAAATAATAAACTCAAAAGCTATCATGCTCTCTTTGTACTCTGATGATCTTGAATTAGAAGATGAAAATCATGGACTACCTAGGCCTCAATATATAGGCCACAAGTCCTCCAATCTCCTATAATAGATCCTTCTCCATGCAAGGAATACTTACTAGAAAAATATCCAAGCATCTGATAGTACACTGTCCCACATCTGATCTCAACTGGGTCTGTGACAGAATTGACATGCAATAGTTATCCATGAGTGAATTCTTAGTTATCTAAAATAATAGTTGTCACATGCATGCAAGCATTAACAAACTATATTTTATTATTTTAACAACATGTTAAAATAATCTAACTGGACTTGACTAGTTAGAACTAAGTCAACTGATTCTCTGATTATAGAACTCATACTTATTCCCTCGATCAGTGGAGGAAATTAAGGATAAATTCCCCAATCAGTGGGACAACTCATGTGCATGCTCACAAAGACTTCAAATTTGAATTTCCTTAACTAATTAACTCAAATGAATGAATTAATTAATATTTCCAACTACTGTTAAGAACAAAGTTAATATTACTTCCTATAGATAGACTAGGGACTGCTATAAATAGGAAGGGACCCAGAAAATCTATTTTTAGAACTTTCTATTTTTAGCAGTTTCACCTCTCACCCAATGTGGCCAATGTCCTCACTGGCCAAACTGCTATTTTTAGACGTGCTATTTTTAGCACATTCTAAATTTAACATTTCTTGTTGCACATTTTTCAACACTCCCTCTCAACAAGAAAGGCTTTCTCTCGAACCCGATCTTGTAACTCTGGAATGTTCTGCATGCAACACATCTACCCGGTCCACTTGCTCCAACAACACTTGGAACAAAAACACTCCCAACTGACCACTCTGTTGGGCTAGGAACATACTCTGATGTTGAAGCTCTACCTGCTGCTGACAAGTGCTCCCTCTTTGACATCTGCGCTACTACAACATCTCCATGCATCTCGCACCATTGCACACCTCTCTGTACCACCTAGCACTGTGCAAAACACTTTTGCCTCTCGCATTGATACAGCTTGCTAGCTATGCGCTGTCCTGGGATTCCCCGCACTGTCGCTCTCTCTGCTGCTCCATCCGCATATGTCTCTACCCAATCAGTCAGTTCCTGCTACTCCACATCGGGGCTCCTGTAGCAAGTCTCATCCTAGAGGTTGGGTACCTCAAGGATCCTAACCCTCCTCCTTGGGACGATCACTCTATATCGCCCCATCTCCTACCTGGAGGTATGGCTGCATGTGATCCCTTAACCCACCTCACTTGAAGTTTCCCCCTACTGGAGGTCTCTGCATGAGTAGATGTCTCTACTCGATCTCCTCTCAGCTTCCCTTGTTGTGGCTGCTCCACAACCTCTTGAAGCTGCTGCACTAATCGTGGCTCCTCCACAATTGTCTGAGACTTCTTCTGGCTCTACATGTTGAGAGGTAATATACCCTCCCTCTCAACCACCAAGTCCATTAGTTGCCTTGCTACTCAAGGCTTTGCATGCATCTTCTACCTCAAGCGCATACAGGTTCTTGGCTAGCACACCAATCTATTTCCACTTTCCCACCGTCATGAAATTTTCTAGAAAAAGAGATGATTTTAAATTAGCAATATATCCCTCATCCGAACTCTGATTCAACCGATTTTATTTTTTATTTTTTATTTTTTATTTTATTTTTTTATTTTATTTATTTTATTTTATTTATTTTGGGTATTTTCCACAAGGAATCCAAATCTACTATTTGTTTATGAAAAATTTGTACAAAAATTTTTAGATCTACTTTGCAAACTCTCAGCCCAAAACTCAAAACTTTGAAATCTCCTCTTCTTGTATATTGTTTTTCCCTGATCACCTGTGCTATGATACCATGTAGAATTTTGTAGAATTTTTCTACGAATCAGCTAGCTCTAATACCATGTAGAACGTTTTCTACAAATCAGCTAGCTCTAATACCATGTAGAAATTTCCCACCTGTAGATCACCTGGTAATGCAATGTACTAAAGCAAAACACTTGATCTACTTCTACAAACAATTTAGCGGAAGCTTAATCAACCATGAGCAACATCAATAAGAACACATATAACTGATTAAGAAGGAATCAATCACACATAACACATAATATATCACTGGGGAAAGCATCAGCATAAAACCCCAACATTGTATTATCAGTCAAGTGGAAATCCTCAAAAACATACAAAAAGAATCAGCTCAAAAGCTATCATGCTCTCTCTGTACTTTGATGATTTTCAATCAGAAGATGAAAATCATGGACTACCTAACCCTCAATATGTAGGCCACAAGTCCTCCAATCTCCTATAATAGATCCTTCTCCATGCAAGCAATGCTTACTAGAAATATCCAAGCATCTGATAGTACATTGTCCCACATCTGATCTCAACTGGGTCTCTGACAAAATTGACATGTAATAGTTATCCATGAGTGAATTCTCAATTATCTAAAATAATGGTTGTCACATGCATGCAAGCATTAACAAACTATATTTTATTATTTTAACAACTTGTTAAAATAATCTATCTGGACTTGACTAGTTAGAACTAAGTCAACTGATTCTCTCATTATAGAACTCATACTTATTCCCTCAATCAGTGGAGGAAATTAAGGATAAATTCCTCAATCAGTGGGGCAACTCATGTGCATGCTCACAAAGACTTCAAATTCGAATTTCCTTAACTAATTAACTCAACTGAATTAATTAATTAATATTTCCAACTGTTGTTAAGACCAAAAGTAAATTTACTTCTTATAGATAGACTCGGGACTGCTATAAATATGAAGGGACCCATAAATGCTATTTTTAGAACTTTCTATTTTTAGTAGTTTCACCTCTCACCCAATGTGGCCAATGACCTCACTAGCCAAATTGCTATTTTTAGACATGTTATTTTTAGCAGGTCTATTTTTAGCACATTCTAAATTTAACATTTCTTGTTGCACATTTTTCAACAGTTTGGGGTCATCCGATGTCTTTGGTTCCTCTGCGTAATTGACAACACAAATTTGATTTATTCCTCAGCCCAACCTTATACCTTTTTCTCGCTCGATGCTCAGTTATAGTGTTTAATCGTGTGGCGCCACAACTTAATCCTAGCCTCTTTAGCTTATTTGCATAGTCATAATGGGTCGGTCTCTATCTTGGGCCTTGGTCATAACACTTTCCCATATGACAAGTCAAGGCTTGAGGCCCATTACCTTTGGAACCTTAAGAGTCCCAACCTTGCATAATTCATATATATATAATGCTCCTCCGGACCATACCTTGAACTTGCAGAGACTTGGCTTAGAATGTGCACACATATTCTTAAATATGCAATCATACAGATGTATATATATATACACAAAAAAAAAATTGTGCCTTTTGAGCTCTTTGTTTATACACAAGGGCCATATTTACAAACATTTAATGTCAATAATCTAATTATCAATAGAGAGTGCCCATCTCTAATGCTCAGGCAATTTAGACAACATCTCAACTTAAGCCACCAACATAGATTTATCTTAAGCCTAGATCTAACATGATCCAAGAGGGATCAAAATTTTTTAGGTGTAAATTTACTTTAAAGTGCAAAAAATAATATGTACTTTTTTATTGTTTAAATTGTATTTTTGAATGCGATAGAGATTACATAACTTAAACTTGTAAGTCCTAAAAATCTTTGTCTGATTTCAACAAAAAACATATACTTAAAAAAGGATTAAACTATAAAATACCAAGACTACTAAGACCACTTGATACGTTTTAACCATGACAATTTATTTTTTCAGAATATATATATATTAATTTTTTAAACATATATATAGTTTATTACATAACATGTACATTGAACCATTTTATTAGTGCATTTAAACAATTTATTGTTATTAATTTATTTTTAAGTATACTTTAATATTAATTCATATTAAAATATTTCATTCAAACATTTATTATATATAACAAAAAAAAATTGTTTAACTTTTTTTTTTGTATATAGATATATATGAAATGTGGAAGACAAAAACTGTGAATGGCAAAACTTCATATATATCTATATATAGAAAAAAAATGTTAAATAAAATATTGTAATGTGGTATATAATATATATTCAATGTGAGTTATGCATAAAATATTTTAATTTCAATTAGGGGACATTAGTTTTCAATTTAGAAAATATTTTATTTTTATTTTAGGAGGGACATGTGTCAACTCCAAATTGAGCATGAACATACTTACACATCACCTTCACACTGAGTTGTAGAACCAACATTGATCTATCTTAAGCACAAATCTAACATGATCCAAGAGGGATCAAATTTTTTTAGGTGCAAATTTATTTTAAAGTGCAAAAAATAACGTGTAATTTTTCATTGTTTAAATTGTATTTTTGAATGCTATAGAGATTACATAACTTAAACTTGTAAGTCCAAAAAATCTTTGTTTGATTTCCACAAAAAAATATAACTAAAAAAAGATTAAACTATAAAATACTAAGATCACTTGATACGTTTTAACCATGAAAACCTGTTTTTTTTCAAACATATATATATAACATAACATGTACATTTAACCATTTTATTAGTGCATATTAGAACAATTTTACTGATATTAATATATTTCTAAGTATACTTCAATATTAATTCATATTAAAATATTTTTGTTTTTAACATTTTTTCTATATATAGATAGATATGAAGTTTCAAACACTGTGGGCAAATACCATGGGTTGTCAAAAAGTGAAACACAAAAATTTTGAATGGTAAAACATCATATATATCTATATATAGAAAAAAGTGTTAAAAGAAAATATTGTAATGTGGTATATACTATATATTCAATGTGATTTATGAATAAAATATTTTAATATTGACGTATACTTAAAAGTATTTTAATAACAAAAAAACTATTTTAATGTGGGTTGACCTATGTTGATTATAGTCGACATTAGTTTTCAATTTAGTGAATATTTTATTTTTGTTTTAAGAGGGACATGTGTCAATTCAAAATTGAGCACGAACATATTTACACATCGCCTTCACACCACGTTGTAGAACCAACATAGATCATCACCTTCACAGCGCCTTCACAGCGGGCTGTAGAACCATCATAGATCTATCTTAAGCACAAATCTAACCTGATCATTGCCTTCACACCGGGCTGTAGAACCAACATAAATCTATCTTAAGCACAAATATAACATGATCAAGAGGGACCAACATAGATCTATCTTAAGCACAAATCTAACATGATCCTAGAGGGATCAAATATTTTTAGATGCAAATTTATTTTAAAGTGCAAGAAATAATGTGTAATTTTTCATTGTTTAAATTGTATTTTGAATGCTATAGAGATTACATAACTTAAAGTTGTAAGTCCAAAAAATCTTTGTTTGATTTCCACAAAACAACATATACCTAAAGAGGGATTAAACTATAAAATACTAAGACCACTTGATACATTTTAACCATGAAAACTTATTTTTTTCAAAACATATATATAATTTTGTAAACAATATATAAAATATTTTACATAACATGTACCTTTAACTATTTTATTAGTGCATATTAAAACAATTTTATTGTTATTAATATATTTTTAAGTATACTTCAATATTAACTCATATTAAAATATTTCATTCAAACATTTTATTCTATACAACATTAAAATCTATTTTTTAACATTTTTTCTATATATAGATATATTTGAAGTTTCAAATACCGTGGGCAAAAACCGTGGGTTGTCAAAATGTGGAACACAAAACTGTGAATGGTAAAACTTCACATATATCTATATATAGAAAAGAATGTTAAAAGAAAATATTGTAATGTGGTATATAATATATATTCAATGTGAGTTATGAATAAAATATTTTAATATGAATTAATATTGACGTATAGTTAAAAATCTATTAATAACAAAAAACCATTTTAATGTGGGTTCACCTATGTTGGTTATAGCCTACATTAGTTTTCAATTTAAGGAATATTTTATTTTTGTTTTAAGAAGAACATGTGTCAACTCCAAATTGAGCTTGGACATTATTACACATAGTCTTCACACTGGGTTGTTGGCATAGATCTATCTTAAGCAGAAATCTAACAAGCTTAAACTATAAAATACTAAGACCACTTAAGAGGGACATGTGTCAACTCCAAATTGAGCACGGACATACTTATACATCACCTTCACATAAAACGATTTTAATGTGGGTTATATCCAACATTCATTTTCAATTTAGAGAATATTTTATTTTTGTTTTAAGAGGGACATGTGTCAACTCCAAATTGAGCACAAACATACTTACACATCACCTTCACATTGTGATGTAGAACCAACATAAATCTATCTTAAGCACAAATCTAACATGATCCGAGAGTAGGTGCAAATTTATTTTAAAGTGCAAAAAAATAATGTGTAATTTTTGATTGTCTAAATTGTATTTTTGAATGCTATAGAGATTACTTAACTTATAAGTCCAAAAAATCTTTGTTTGATTTCCACAAAAAAAAAAACATATAAGTATACTTCAATATTAATTAATATTAAAATATTTCATTCAAACATTTTATTATGTACAACATTAAAATATTTTCTCTTAACATTTTTTTCTATATATAGATATATATGAAGTTTCAAATACCATGGGCAAATACCATGAGTTGTGAAAACGTGGAACACACAAAATGTGAATGGTAAAACTTCATATATATCTATATATAGAAAAAAATGTTAAAATAAAGGTTGTATATAATATATATTCAATGTGAGTTATGGATAAAATATTTTAATTTGAATTAATATTGATGTATTCTTAATAAAATGTTAATAACAAAAAGCCATTTTAATGTGGGTTGACCTATGTTGGTTATATCTAACATTAGTTTTCAATTTAGAGAATATTTTATTTTTGTTTTAAGAGGGACATGTGTCAACTCCAAATTGAGCATAGACATACTTATACATCACCTTCACACAAAACCATTTTAATGTGGGTTGACCTATGTTGGTTATATTCAACATTAGTTTTCAATTTAGAGAATATTATATTTTTGTTTTAAGAAGGACATGTGTCAACTCCAAAACCAACATGGACATACTTACACATCACCTTCACATTGTGATGTAGAACCAACTTAAATCTATCTTAAGCACAAATCTAACATGATCTGAGAGGGATCAAAGTTTTTTAGGTGCAAATTTATTTTAAAGTGCAAAAAAATAATGTGTAATTTTCCATTGATTAAATTGTATTTTTGAATCCTATAGAGATTACATAACTTAAACTTATAAGCAGGGTTGGAATTTGACGGGCAAAATGCCCGTCACAAGGCATTTTGACCATATTTCACGTTTAAAAATTTTAAAAAGCCGTTTTTTGTGATGGACTTTCAAAGTTCTAAAACGTATTTTTTACTGTTCACTTTTTTGCAAAAACGTCATTACTACCCTCTCAAACAACAGTCTTATAAAGAAGTGCAGTAATATTTGGAATTCTCTAATATTTGTTTTTATTGAAATAAATTAATTTCATGTTATTTAAAAGTTAAGGTGTTTATGTTTATTTAAAGTTATAGGATATATAGATAGCAGTCAATTATATTATATGGTGAATTAAATAATTAAGTTACCTTTAATATTTTGGAATTTATATTATAATATTTGTTTTTATTTAAATAAATTAAATTTATGTTGCTTATATTTAAATAAATTAAGTTTATTAGGTTTATTAAAATTGAACTTTATCTAGATTTCGTGATATTATGATGGTGAAGAGGATGGGCATTGTGGAGGATAGTTTTTGGTCAACTCCAAAGTTTTTAAGATGGAATTTTTTTTTTGAAGTTTTTTGTTTATTTGGTGAAAGAAATCTATTTGTTTTTACTGAAATTGTAACATTTAAATTATCTAATAGAAATCCAAATTGAGAAATTAAAATAGGAGTAGATTGATTGCAATAACAATGAGTTGGGTGTGAGTAAAATAGATTTCTAGATTTACTCATAATTTTTGTATATGTGTTTGGGAGAAGCACTGAATCTCGATGGTTTGGGAGTTGTGGATCCCATCCATGAGTAAAACAACCTTTATGATTCAACAAATCATTTAGTCATGGTCACGTTGTTTTTTTCTTATTATAAATATGTGAGAAACAAATAACACAGTGGTGTGATTGAAAAGTATTTTTTTAATTAAACCTTTATTGATGAAGGGTCGATTTATTATCAAAACATTTTGATTGAAGAGAATAATTTTAGACATAAGGTTCCTTGACGGCCAACATAAAAACCCAAAACGTCAAAAAAAAATTATTTGACAGGTAATAAAGAATCCAAATACCAACCTTGCATGGGAATAATTTCAAACACAAGGAATTAATATTATAAATCGAAGCGATATAAGAACTAAAATAAACATTAAACCCTAAGATTAATATTATAAAACCAAGGGATTAATAAACCCATTGGATTAATATTAAAAACCTAAGGGATTATAAACCCAAGGGAATAACATTAGACCTAGGATTAATATTTAACCCTCAAAATATAAACATTAAGATTAATATCATAAACCTTAGGATTAATATTATAAACCTAAGAGATTGATAAACCCAAAGGATTAATTTTAAAAACCCAAGGGATTAATAGTAAACCCTAAGATATTAATATTAAATTGTAGTAACCTAAACCCTAAGATTAATAAAATCAAAGGATTAATACTATAAACCCAAAGAATTATAATTTTAAGGGATTAATATTAACCCCTAAGATTAATATTATAAACCATATGTTTAATATTAAAACCTAGGAATATTAACTCTGTGATTAATATTAGGAACCATAGGATCAATATTATAAAACCAAGAGATTAATAAACCCATTGGATTAATATTTAAATCCCAAGGGATTATAAACCCAAGGGAATAACATTGGACCCTAGGAATATAAGCCCTAAGATTAATATTATAAACTTAATGGATTATGTGCTGAGGCGGATAACTTTAAACACAAGGGATTAATATTATAAACCTAAGGATTGATAAACCCAAAGCATTAATATTAAAAACCCAAGGGATTAATCGTGAACCCTAATATTAATATTATAAACCTTAATACTACACATTATAAACCCAATATTAAACTTTAATATTATAAACCAAATACTAAAAGGCCCTACTATAATAAAATTTGTATTAAATCCAAGTTTTATAATGTAAAAATGCGACATTGAATAAGTTGTAATGTAATGTAACATTGCGACAATTATTGTTAGACTTATTTTCATATTGAGGCAATGGATACATTGTTATCCCATTCCAATCTTATAGTAACAAACCCTTGATATTATAAGCCCAAGGGACTAAAAACCCAAGTTATTAAAACTAAAAACCCAAGGGATTATAAACCCAAGCGAATAATAGCAAACACAATGGATTAGTATTATAAACTAAAGAGATATATACCCTATGATAAATATTATAAACTCGAAAATAAACATTAAACCTGAAGATTCATATAATGAACCTTATGCTTAATATTATAAACCTAATGGATTAATTAACCCAAGGGATTAATATTAAAAATGTAAGGGAATACGTCCCCGATCGGGATGAGGAGAGGGAAAGGTAGGAATGTCAAAAAGAATCATTACAAGGAGAGGGTGGGTGGATGTGACTGCAGAGTGGAGGAAGCCGCCCCAACAAAACTAATGAAGAAATGGCCAGCTCAAACTTCAAAAAGCTAGAGTGGAGGTGGTGGAATGTTGATGGATAGTAGGAGTGGTAGTGGTACTGGAAAAGAGGAGGTAAATGCGAAGTGTAATTATAAGATGATGAAGGCAGGCAGAGGAAATCCCATTGCGGATGGGACGAGGGAGGAGCGGCAAGAATCCAAGCCTGGAAACAACGAAAGGAAGGTCGACATTCACTAGTATGTCTTCCTCATGTACTCTGCCTTCTTCTCTTATCACGCTGTAGACAGAATGAAAAGGATCATAAGATGTGGTGCTTGGGAGGTTGAGAAAAGCCCTTCGACTATTGAGAGAGGTAGTTTTATAAAACTACTCAGGGAAGGGAACCCTGAAAAATTAGAAGTCTGTTATAACGCTTATAAATGGAAAAACTTTGAGAGCTCTCATTAGAATTATTCCCAGGATGAAGAGGAGAGGAAGTCGGGAATGGGGGACTAGAAAATTAAACGAATTTCCCATCGTATGTATTGCATGTTTGAGGGGTTGGTAGACCTGCTACAGTCGGGGAAGGGGGAGTAGAGCAATACCCAGAGAAACACATTGAATGGTAGCAAGAAGTGGGGTATAGCCAGAGGCATGTTGGCAAGCAAGGAAGATTATATGAATATGCAGAATGTAACTTCGATAATTGATGCTTGTCTACAGGTAAAAGCCAGACAGGAGATGGCGTGAATAGGCTGAGGAAGAGGTAGAGGGAACCAGGGGCATCCAAGGCAGGGGACTCATGGTGACAAGCCAGTCGAGACTTCCAACAGTCAACAAAGGGAGAGGAGGTCAACCTTAACGGCAGTTCATGAGGCGGCAAGGGAATACCAGGAGGATACGGATGAAGACATCGGGCGCATTATCCAAAACATGGAGTCTGGTATTCTCGAGGAGCAGTCTAACTCAAAAATGGATGAATGGGCAGAGGTGGTGACAAACCCAGGAAACACCAGGGGTAGGTTGACCCTATACAGGTAGACCCTGCACATTTATTGGGTCCTTAAAATACTGTTGGCTAAAGCTCCGGAACAGGTGGCCAAAGAAATGGTGGATCTGGCCAATGGGCTTCCCAACCTCCAGAAGGAAATGGGGAATCTCCAAGTTATCATGATAAATCAGAATAATAAGCTGGAGGAGGTGTCTCAAATTCTCGCCAGGATGAATGGAAGTGGACTGAGCCAGGAAGCTCAGTAGCAAGCGCCCATGGAAATGGACCAATGCACTAGAACCAGGAAAGAATGAGCTCTGTGGATCTCTACTGAAGTTTGTTTTTGTCTTTATTTCAGCTATATGCATAGTAGAAGTATAATAGGTAGATTCATATGTATAGTGTATCCAGATAGCATGGACACACTAGTTAAGTTCTACTTTTGGAATGCGTATAACAATCTACGGTGACCAATAGAACTGGTTTCCCTTCGGGGCAGGGTGAGGCCACCAGAACAATGTATATGGTCTCCCTGTTTGAATTAATGAGAAAAGAATGGAACCACCTTTACATACAAAAAAAAAAACATAAGGGAATAACATTAAACCCTAGGATGAATATTAAACCTTGCGAATATAAACCCTAAAATTAATAAACTAAAGGGACTAATATTGTAAACCCAAGGCTTATTATTAAACTATAGGAATATAAACCCTATAATTTATATTATGAACCCAATAAATTTATATTATGAACCCAATGGATTATAAACCCAAGGGATTTATATTTAACTCTAGGATTGATATTATAAATATTTTCAATAATATTATACCCTAGGAATATGGACCCTTAGATTAATAAAACCAAATGATTAATATTATAAACCCAAGGCACTAATAAAAATAGGAGATTATTTCTGAAAATCCCAAAACCCAAAGGATTAATAGTGCAAACCCAAGGTATATAAACCCTAAGATAAATATTATAAATCGTAAAACAAACTTGGTTGACCATAGTTGATTTTCATATTGAGACAATATTTGTCACAATGTGACATTGGACCATGGTTGACCATGGATGATTTTCATATTGACAATATTTGCCACAATGCGACATTGGACCATGATCTACCATGAGTGACCATGGTCGTGACAATGTGATGTTGGATCATGAGACAATGTTTGTCAGAATGTGACCATGGCTATTGACGATCATTGACTATGATTTACCATACTTGACCATGGTTTATTTTCATATTGAGAAAATATTTGTCACAATTCGATGTTGGATCATGGTTGGTAATGATAAGCCATTGTTGATGATGGTTGACCATGGTTGATCTTTGTATTGAGACAATATTTGTCACAATATGATGTTAGACCATGGTTGACCATGATTTTCCATGATTGATTTTTATATTTAACATGATTAACCATGACTGTTTTTCATTTTGAGACAATATTTGTCACAATGTGACATCTCACTATGGTTGACCATGGTTGATTTTCATATTTAGACACTCTTTGTTACAATGTGATATTGAGCTTTAGATATTGTAATTATTTTGTCACTAACATAAAAGGTTGGCAAGCAACTCAACTTAGATATTGTACTTGAGGTATTGTCAGTAAAGAGTAAAGAGTAAAGAGCTAGTTTTAGCGACACAGACACAATGACATATTTTACTACACTTTACAATATTTCTTTGATGTAATAATAATATTACCACAAATCATATTTACCAATCTGGTTGATATACACCAATAAGCTTATATCAACCACATAAATAATTTTTAAGTTTTGATCGTTGATAGCTAACTATTTCTAATTATTAATAACTACCTAAATAATAATAACTTTAATATTACATATTATAGTAATTATATTAATATTATTATAATTATATATTAAGAGTTATTTTTCTAACTATATTATAATTAATATATAATATAATAATATCATTTAGTTATTATTAAAAAAAATGTTTCTCTCTTTCTATTATATTATGGTAAATATATTTATATATTTATTAATATATCTTTTATATATACTTGGAGTATATATATATATCATATATATATAACACTATTATTTATATATATATAAAATAGTTTTATCTATCTATCTATATCTATATATATATATATTGCAATGAATTATCCTATGGTTATATATTACATCGAAATAAATAAGATAATATTTAGTATATAATATTGGGTTCAATATAAGGGTATATAATATTGAATTTTTAATATTATAAATTTGAAGAATTAATGAAGGAGAGGGATTAATATTATAAACTCGAGGGATTAATAAATCAAAGGATTAAAATTATAAACCCAAGGTATTAATATTAAAAACCCAAGGGAATAATATAGACCCAATGGATTTATAAACCAAAGAGATTAATATTATAAACCTAAGGGACTAATAAACCCAAAAGATTAATAATATTAACCAAAGGAATTATTAATTTGAGTTTATATTAGTAGTATTAATATTATAAACCCAAAAAGAGCACCATTAACTCTGTGAAAAAAATCAATGTTGGATCTCAGCCAGAGAAAGTCTCTACACACTGGAAAATAATCCAGGTCTATCAAAGAATCGATGTTCACCTCCATAAGCTTCGAACAGTGAGTTTCAACCATGTTTGTCAATCGACCAACAAACTTGCAGACGTTTTAGCCAATCAAGGGGTAAATAATACTCATGGCGAAAAAGTGGCAAGAGATACCACAAAAAAGACTAAAAGTTCTCTGTGAAGAAGAAACCACAGTAGATAAAGAAATTTTCAAATATCGGGCCAGGTTGACTACCGCGGAGTGAGTTCTCCAGCTAAGTTCTGGTTTTTCTTCCAACATGTATTGGGTTGAAAGGAAAGAAAATGTTGGTTGAAAGGAGGCTGTTGAAAGGCATTCTTAGTTCTTTGATTGAAAAGGTGCATGGTCTTTTCCCACATATAGTCTGGCTCTGTAGCAGGAATAAAAGAATTGCGAGGTTCGTTTTTCTGGCAGCTAGAATTCTCCCCCTTTCTGCTTTCAAGCTCGGTAAACATGGCATGCATAGTTTTCTCGTGATCCCGAGTTTCATTAGTGGTTTATGGTTTTGTAATTTGGGGAGAGATTCCATAGAGAATTTAACACGTGGCAGGTGGTTGATTTTGAACCCAACTTCGATCATGCACTATCCCTTGGTAGTGTTAGTTAGCGTGATGTGATTTCTAGACGTTGGATCCAACCGCCTAGATCAATGGTTGGGATCGATCATGCTTTTGTGGGGCCAGGTGGGCTCTGTCCTTTCTTCTGTATTGGTGCGTTTTCTCACTCCTTTATGGTGTGTGGTTTTCTGCGGTCAGGGGGTCTACTATTGTTGGTGGGGCCAGCAGAATTTGTTTTTTCTGTCAGGGTGAGTAGGGGCTTGTAATGTCCTTTTGTGTTTATTTCTGTATTTGTAAGTTGATCACCATTGTAACTAGGGGTTCTTGATCATTAGTAGGATTTCCTTTTCCCGTATTCTGGTTGAGGACCGATTTTTTGTTCAAGATGTAACTTTTTGGTTATTTTAATGGAATAGAAGGATCGATGCTTGCTTCAACAAAAAAAAAAACTATATTATAAACCCAAGGAGTTAATAACTGAAGGGATGAATTAAATCATGAGTAACAAAACTATAAACTCAAATGATTAAAAAACCCAATGGACTTATATAAACATAATGAATTAATAAACTTAAGGGATTACTATTTTAAACCCAAGGCATTAGTATGAAAAACCTAAGGTATTAAAAACCCTAATATTAATATTATAAACCCTATGATTATAAGCATTAAGATTATAAAATGTAAACCCAATATTATAAAGGAGAATATTAAACCTCAATTTTGTTAATCTTGCAATGTGACATTAAATAAATTACAATCTAATGTATCAATGGATTAATATTTTAAACCCAATGGATTAATATTCTAGCCACTAAAGATAAACTTTCAGTATTATAAGTGTTTACAATTATAAATATTAGCAAATAATGAACATTTAATATTATAGATCAATGGAATAGTATCATAAATGTTAAATATTAATTAATATTATCAATCCTAACATTATAAAACCAAATATTAAACTCAATGTTATAAACCCCAATATTAAAGCCGAGGATTTCAAACTGTGGCATTAAAGGAAATATTATAAACCCAATATTTATCATAATATTATAAATCTCAATATTTTAAACCCAATAATAAAAACCCTAATGTTAGAAACCTACTATTAAACCCCAAATTTCAAATTTAAATCTTAAAATTAATGTTAGAAAATGTATCGTGTCGTAAGATAAATATTAAAGCCAAGCATTTCAAACCCTGATACTAAGGAAATATTATAAACCCAATATTTAGCACAATATTATAAATCCCAATATTTTAAACCCAAAATAAAAACCCTAATATTAGAAACCTACTATTAAACCCCAAATTTGAAATGTTACATATTGAACCTATGATTATAAACCTTAAGATTAATATTACAAAATGTATCTTTATAAGCCCTAAGATAAATACAATAAACCCTAAGTTTAGTATATGAAACTCAAGGATTATAAACCCTAACATTAGTATCAGAAACCCAAGAAATTGATATTAAAAACTCAATGGATTAATAAATCCAAGGGATTAATATTATAAACCCAAGGGATTAAACCCTTAGCTCTATTAATCCTTCGATTATAATATGAATCCAATAAAACAGATGCCTTTTGCTAATATTTAATATATATGAATATTGAATATTAAAAATATTAAATATCTTAATATTTACTATTTAATATTTTATTTAATTATCAATATTATTAATAAGGTGGTTATTATTATAATCGTTAAATGTTATACTAATATAAATATTTAAATGTTATTAAATAATTTAAATGTTATAATGTTTTATTATATTTATTTAAATATTATTAATAGTTTTAATGTTATTGTGTTAATAAAATTAAACGTTAATAATTTTTAAATTTTAGGGTTTATGTTCCTAATATTTTAATATTAATCTAATGTTTAATGTTATTCTATGCTTTAAAATCCTTTAGATTTCTTAATATATAAATTGAATTTTAAACTACACTATAAAACTCAATATTAAGGAATCTTCATTAATTTTGAAAAGTGATTATGATTAATGATATTTATTATAGTTTTTTTAACCTTATGTATTGTATTAATGATGATATAATAATTTTGGTATTAAAATATGATTTTAATATTAATTTAAATTTTATTTTTTATTAATGATAATTTTTATTTATATTTTTTAAGAAATACATTTATTTTATGTTAATATGTATTATAGTTTTTTATAACTAATTTAAAATTTTCTACTAAACCATTTAATAAAAGTAAAAATCAAATGGATGACTTAATTAATTATTTTAAATATAAATTCATATATGCCCTATCTTTATGTTATATTAAATTAATGTTTTAGTAATTTTGCATTCCAAAAAATGGTTGCTATTGATTTGTAATATCAAATTGTTTTGTTTGAGCTATTTTCATTACAATCATTAATTGCTAAAAGTACACGGAGTACAATGCAGTGTTATTTTCAATAACAAAAAATAAGTATATTTTTACAAATATTATTTAACAAAGTCTAAGATTATAAGATATGCATGTGACGTGCAATTTTGTGTGCTAATAATTAATATTACTTCCTAATATTAATTATGAAACTCGTATTAAAAAAAATCAATTCAAAGGGATGAATTAATTAATTTTTATAAATATAAATTAACTTATGATTTATTTAGGTTCTATTATATTATGCTGTATAAAAATTGCTGTAAATGTAATATCCAGGTTTTATAATTATATTTAATCATTTACATATTTGTTTGACTATTTATGTTGAAAAGCATGCTAAGTATATTGCAATGCTAATTTTAAATAACAAAGACCACTTATTTTTGACAACGGCTAAGTTTATATCTAATTATATGAAATATTTCCTTTACAATTATTAGTGGCTTCTTAATTATATTGAAATTGATTTACAATCATTCCCAGCCACTTAACTATATTCAAATTAGTGCCACTTTATATTTATTTATTAATTCTACTTTGAATTTTCAAAGATAATATTGGCAATACTAAAAAGCATAAAGCAGGGGAGTTTTATTCTCTTCTCACATAGTAATAAAGCATATTGAATTTTATAGCTAATTGATGATCACCAATTTTGGAAGAATTGTAACGATAATAACTTGAATATTCAAGATATTTGGACTTCTACTACCTTATATATAATTGAGATATATTGCAGATTTTTACTGGGCAATATATAATTGACATATAATTGAGATATATTGTAATTATCAATGTTCACATTTAATTTATTGATATGGCATAAGTATGATGTTTGTATTCAACTTTGTATTAATTATTCTATAAAACATTGCATGTTATTAATTATTGTGTAAACATTGCAAGTTAATGAATATTTGGTTCCGATAATTGATTGACTAAACTCTTCCATCTAAATGTATAAAATTTAAAGTTATATAATCCCTAATTATGATCATATTTATCAGCATTGATATATATATATAATATATATATATATATAGTATAATCAACTTGTGAAGCCTCAAAAATTTGCTACGACAACATGGGGTTTGGGGATTTGAATATCGTCCCTTATCTATTTGGCTTAGTGGCTTTGACTAGATATGTGGAACCAGTTACCTAATCTTGAAAAGATGGTAGGATAGGTTATGCATTTTATTATCAAATTTGATTTGGTAGATGAGGGTGGTTTCAACAGAAAAATCAAACTATCTATATTTATTACTATTACCCAGGCTAAAATCAATATTTGTGCGATCTAGATATCTTTTTACCTTTAATGATAATGAATATTATTCAATTAGGAAGTATAAAAATTCCATAAAACAACTATGTCAATTAAATCGTTAATCGAAATGGTTGACTATAAAATGTATTGCATCAAATATCTAACATACATAATTTTTTATTATCAAAAATAAGGAGAATGGCAACTCAACTATATTTCAAAAGCGAATCAATAACATGTTGTATTAAAACATAATTGACAAATAATGTAAATATAGAAGAAACATCTTAACAATTTATAAAATAATCACTACGCAATGATAAAAGTACTCGATTCGAAATGATTGATCAATAAACGATAAAGCTACAATCCATGCATTTCTCCAAGATCGATCACAGAAAAACAGAAGTGAAATTCTTAGCAAATTTTCTAAAATAAGCTTCCATTTACTAGATCGTCAAAGTTAAAGAAAAACTTTAAAAAGTACGGAAGTGTATGTTTTTCAAAGAGTCTCAAATAAAACTATTAGACCCATTTCTAAATACACGAAAGGGATTTAAATATAGAAAAATATTACAAAAATACCAAACCACTAAATTCTAAGGAGTGAAACGACGCTCGTTAGATTCAGTGCCAAAAATACAAAACTAAAATTGATTTAAAACTTAAAAATTAGAAATTGATTGGTGTTAGCTCCTAATTTGTTTCCACTGCTTGTAGATATCCATCATACCTTGAACTCCTCGAGGCTGATTTATACTTATCTTCACTTGTCTAGCATACACTGTATTTGACAATGATGGCGTCATATAGATGATAGAATTGGTTAAGAATCGTAGGGCCAACAATTGGCTATGCGATTTTACTAGGTATGCCCAATAAGCCTCCCAATTCAAATGTAATAGTTGTTTGATTAGTTGTTCTTTTGCTGCAAGACTTTCAATCCAACTTGATTGTAAATCACCGATCTCTGGTGGATTTCCTCGCGAACATCTTTCAATAAAACCTGCATACCAAAGATTATCATTAAATGCTTCTATCATATTGTTTGATGTTTCTCTTGCACTAGAAGTTGCCCTTTCAGCCTGTTGTATTTGGATTTCCCAATCAGTGAAGAGAATGTCCTTGTGAGAGTCTTTGATCTTTGGCAATTCTGTTGTATTTCCCTTTGAATTGTCCTACCATGTGATCAAGTTTGAATTTTTCTCATCTATTTCCTCCAAATTGATTTTAGCACCAGCGAATTGACTCACTAGTGCATTAGCTTCTTGGCAGAATGGACTAATATATATTAATTTCTTACAAAAGATTGATTGTTGCTTTGATAACAACACATTAATATCTAAAGCTTCTTTGATGAATTCATGAACTTTTGGGAAATCGTTTATTTGATCTGCAATAAATCACAACTGTGCGACTTGAGTGTATTTGGCATTTAATTCTTCGTAGATTTGAAGTCTTAGGTTTTCCATACTCTGTTTCATTTGTTAAAGCTATGATTTAACCTGTTCTTGTGCATTCACCTTTTGTCTTGTTGGTTGATCTTCCAACTTATTTATGTGGGTTGATCTTCCAACTTATTTATTCTTTCCTCCTTCTATTTGATCAAATTTCTTACTTCCTCTGCTTTTTCAATTGTCGCAGAAGCATAAGATCCTGCAAACTAAGATAATTTGGACAAATTTTTGGAAGGATCAATGGGTGTGTCTTTCCAGAAAACGTCCATTGGCTTGTTTCCTGGCAAGGTAATAGTAGCACAGTCAATTTTTCTCTTTTTCCTTTGTCTCTTCATGACTGCCCGATTTTTGGGACTATAAAAAATATCTAAAGGAGGAATTTCTTCCTCTTTCAAAACATTTTCTGAAGAATGAAAAGTAGGAAGAATTTCAATATCTTTTGAAGTAGTGAGAACTTTTTCTAGAGATTTCTCGAGATGTTTTGGAATTATGGAAAAAGCTTGTGTTTGAATTGTACCACCCTATGGTTCATTGATGATCTGTTCAAACTACCCCTATTATTTCCATATTTGGTCTTGATCAAGTGATTTCTCAGTACTCTTCTTGTTAGAACGTTCTTCTTCGACTTTCTCTATAACAGACCCTTTTTGTGATTCAACATCTTTGGATGCTTTATTTGCATCCTCTTCTTAGACATTATTAGAAACCCTTTCTTCCTGATATTCTTGTGGGAAAATTGTAAGTATATTCAAAGGCACATGCGTTAACCTTTGATATCTATAATCCTTAAATTCTGCTAATTCAACCAGATTCAGTCAGATGACAGCTAAACTTTGTGCCTGTGAAAATTGTCTAGTTCCTTAAAAAAGATCATCAAAATTATCGTCCTCATGAACAAATGCTTTAACTTTAACAACTGAGGTAAAGTCATACACAACCTTAATAGGGTCATATTTCCTTTCTCGAAACTCAAAATGATCCAAACTATGAATTTGTTTGACTTCAACCTGTGCATATCTGATGTCGTTTAAACAATTAACACCACACAGAAGTGGAAATGTGGGCCAAGATATTTCTTAGACTCTTTGAGATACTTGGTTACACCTTTGCTAACTGTCTAGTATGTAATTTCTTTTGCCAACAATTTATCAGGGACATACCACGTAAGTACATGTGGTGGAGCAGTGCTTCCAAAAATTCTAATATATGTAAATAATTCTTCTCCAAACCATCTTGCCACAGGTTGAATATTAGCCTTGTATTTTTCTGATAATCTTGGAGCTTTCTTCTCAAAGAAAACCTGATAAATAACGAGCATAACCCGTTGAAAATTTTTATAGAAACGTTCGTTGAAACAAGATTTCCAAAGGGATTTATCATACACATGGATTCGTGTGGGGCCCTGAGGAGTCCACCTCCATCCCATAATTGGAAAATGAAAAATGAAACATACAACATCCATGACATAGGCACACATAAAATGGGGGAATGATTCTTGTAGTAACAAAATGGTTCTTCCTATATTCTATGATATGGGGGGCTAATTTATTTGACAAAATTGTGGCCCAATCCATTACTACAGAATTAGAAGTGACATCAATGAGAGGCACCCATTCAACTGAAAACTTGGTAGTGTCTACATACCCAAATAATCTACATAGCATTGCAACAATGTATAAATAAGGAGCAATAAGAGAGGCTACCAAATACATACTATTTCTATCCATCTTGTGTTTGCTCGGATTCAACGTCCATTGTTTTATAACTTCGGCGGGCTCTTCATTTTCAGCTACAAATTTCTATATGAATGCTTTATCATAAACCTTGTGTGGTGAAGGTAAATGATACATACTTATGTTATCCTCGAGTTTAAAGGAGACGATGACCACTTGCCTTGAGGTCATGAATTATCTGTCCTCAACATTCACATTTTCAATAACCCATTTCACCATATCTATGTGGGGTAATAATTTTGGCCTAGCTGCTACCTTATGCAAAATAGAGCATGAAACTTCAAGATAGGAAGCGTCTAATGATTGAATATCATCTATCATGGCTTCTTTATGTATTTCCTTCTCGAATAGATCATAAAAAAATTCTGAGGAGCCGATACCACACTCTACTCTACAAGTTGTAGAAGAAAATAATGGTGATGATTCCAGTACATCTTCAGGTGTGGATTGTGTGACCTTTTCCTTATTCATATTAACCATCAAGCCAAGTAATAAAGCTTTTGTTATATTCCTGTCACCACAAAGAAGATGAGAATGATAGTGCGGAGGATGAAAAATAGAAATATAACAAAACATAAATATGAAAACCTTTGTCAAAATAATGAAACAAAAATACTTAAATGGACCTGTAATGGTAAGAAGACATCGAATTTCTGAAGCTACAGAATCATAATATACATAACATGAAAAAAAATCTGTATACGATTCAAATTAGTTCACATTAATGTAGACTATTGCCAATGATATTTTCAAAGCAGATAATTAAAACTTGTTAACGTACAATCCTTAATACGTGAGATATAATTTAATGACATTTTAGTGGGTCCATATTCTCTTGCAAATTGGATATTTGAAATGTCACATAATATGTTTGGTTGTCGGGTTTGCGATTTTATGATTTATGAGATTGCGATCCGACGGATTCAAACATGTTCTAATATTACAGTTAATTCATTTGTCGGGTACATCATCATATTGCAATACCTAAAGGAAGGTATAAAATGTTTTATTTATTTTGCGATGCAAAAATTCTGACATGATTTGACCGGCAAGGGATATTCTTAGATTTCGAGCATATTGCAAATCGGTGATGTTTCAAATGATAGCGTTAACTGTTGAAAAAAACACTTTGCAAAATGTGAATTGTGATTTCTCTTTGGAGAGGGGTTCTTGGAATTTTGTTTAGATTTTAATGAATTTTAAACCAAATTATTTTCTAAAGGGTCCCCATTTGTTATCTAAAGTATTTTACCAAATGGGGGTTTATTGAACAACACAACAATTGGCAATTCACTAGAAGAATGAGTTATCTCTGATAATTTTGAAATTTCTAAAACATTCGAAGTAAAGATAGTTCAACAAATATGAATTGCATTAAATTTAAGATAAATAACATTTATTTGAATAATGAAAAGAAACACACGTAATTACAATCCATTTGATACCCTCTTAAAGATGAAAATTCCTTTATGTATGTGAGTCCTTACTTATTTTAAAAATAAAGTAGGGGGCTTTTGGAGATAAAATTTTTAATGTACACTTTTTTCACAGGTAGAAACTGTGTTACGAGAAGGCATGCATAGCCTCGACAGGGTTACCTTTTAACCAACAATGGTTCAACGTCCCATCCAGAAAAGAGTGCAATTTTTAGAGATAAATTCAAAATATATACTTATTCTCTTTTTCTTTTTTTTCTTTTTCTTTTTTAAAGAGTTTATTTTTTGCAAAAAGTTTTTTTTATTACTTAAAATTCATTTTATGGTTTAGTGGCCAAATGATAACAATTTCATTAAGTGTTTGTAATTCAACTAAACAAGCTGGCTCATGATGAGACCCCTTGGCTTAAGATTAAAATAATCTCAAGCCATTACCCTGTTTTGGTATGCAGTATTGGAAATGTCAGTCTATTATTTGCCTATGAACATGGTAAGCAGTCTCTTGATGAGACCTCTTATCTTTTAAGTTTTAGTATATTTTAGAATTACATTCTAAAAAGATAAAAGTTTACTCTATGGGGAGAACCATTGACTCCTTAAGAGATCTAGATGACAATTATAGAGTTGAAGATGCTTATTTGAAAATAGTCATTACTTTGTTGAAGATACTTTTCTTGACTAATAATAGAAGAAAAGTTTTTTATAAAGTTGGAGGTTTCTCAAAGAATAAATAATTTTGGTGGAAAGGAAAATTTGAGAGATTCATGGAACTTAGCTAATTTTTCAAATGTTATAATTATTTCCTTAACAATCTTTGCTTCTAAAAGTGAAAAAGTTCAAAATAATTCCAAAAGATTTATTGTGACGCTAAAAGTAAATGCTATTCAACATTTATTTTCCTAAAAGAATATAAATGAAAGAATATAAATGTGATAATATTACAATTAGTAGAGGTTAACTCCTAAGAAAAGAATGTCTTCAAGATAAGCACATTAATAGGAAGAGAATCTCTTCTTCCTGAAAAATCTTCTAATATGAAGGTTGATGGGACTACTTTCTCCACAATCTGAAATGGTCTGAGCCACAATCTTTGGACTTTGGTGTGTTTACCTTTCTCCTCATGTTCTTTGTCCCATTTCAAGACAACATATTTGATTTGAAATGACTTGGTGGAAACTGAACTTATATCAAAAGAAGTTTTAACTAACTATTGATGATGGAGATGTGTGATATTTTCTTTTTCTCTTTCTTCTTCTAATATGAGAATTTGATATTTCCTTAATTGTAATGAGGAAGAAGGAGTTTCTTTAATGAATTTTACTAGGGCCAAAGAGAGAATAGCTAGATTTGATGGAATGATAACTTATTTCCCATAAACCAAATTAAATGGAGAAGCGGAAATTTAGGCCTTCCCAGTGACTCTGTCTACCCATAGAACAAATGTTAAATATTTTTGCCAATTATTTTGGCTTTGGCCAAAAATCCGTTTAATGATTCTAATGATATTTGTGTTAGTTGACTTTTCTAACCCGTTCCTTTGACGATAGTAATTGGAAGTGTACTTTGATTTTAAACCTCTTTTTAGTGTGAATTCAGTCATATTCTTTCCAACAAAATAAGATGCGCAGTCGCGCATGAGTGAATTAGGTAAGCCATATCTGGTTATGATAAATTGATCATTTAATTCAATAATTTCATCAGAGTTGACTACTCTTAGTGGAATTGCTTCCACCCAGTTGGTAAAATCATCTATTGTTGTAAGAATGTATTTGTGTTGTTCTGAGAGTTGGGAATGATCTCACCTATGACATCCAATCCCCATTTTCAAATCATTTTTCAATGTTGACTAGTTGTAAGGGAAATGTTGGTTTTCTTTGTCTTCCAACAACTATTCGACATACTTTCCTTTTTTTCACATATTCATGAGTGTATTTGAATAATGTTAGCCAATAATAACCGGCATGAATAATTTTTTGTGTTGTTGTATCTCTCCCAAAATGTCAACCAGCTAGGCCATCATGGAGTTCTTGCAAAATGTTTTCTCCTCTAATTTTTTCGAGGCATCTTAGCAAAACAAAATTGTAATTTTTTCGAAATAACACATTATCATTGATTTTATATTGATTAGCTTTTAGTATTAAGGCATTTTTCCTTATATAATTTAGTTAAGGAGGAGAAAATCCATTTCTCAAATAGAAAATTAAATCATCGTATTGGGATTTAGAATCGTTTAGATTTACCTTAGATATTTGCACAATATTACCTAAATCTTCATCTACTGATATGTTGGAAGCTCCTGCTAGCATCCTGCAAAAACCTTGTCCTTTGACAATTTTCGTTGGTCTAATTTCAATGTCATATTATTGCAGTGTTATCGCCCAATTTTCCCTTTTCTCTCCTAATTCTTTTTTCACTAGTAAATTTCTCCCACATGAGAAAGATACTATTACTTTAGTGTGTGTTTTAAGAGGAAAAGGTCTGAAATTTTGAAAACAAAAAAATCTTATTTTTCAACATCTCAGTAATTCAATTCAGTACCTTGTAAATCAGAGCTCAAGAAAGAGATTCGTGCTTCAATTTTTTCATCATTGATTTGTGTCAAAATAGTTGCATATGATGTTTCAGAGGCAAAAGTATATAAAATAAAATTATTAAAAAATTTCAGGGTTGCTAAAGAGGGAGAATTTACAATTTCCTATTTTATTAGATCAAAAGCTTCTTGCTCATTATGTTCCCATTTAAAAACTAAAATTTTCTTGATCATGGATTACAAGCGTAAAACAATTCTTGAAAAGTCAGGGACAAATATTTTAACAAAATTTGTCTGACCTAGGAAGGACTGCATGGTTTTTTTGTTGTGAGGAAAAGATATTTGAGAAATTTATTTCATCCTATTAGGATCTATGTGAATTCCATCTTTAGATACAATATATATGATAAGTTTACCTTCACTGAAGGCAAAGTAGACTTCTTTGGGTTTAGAGAAATTACACACTTTTACAATGTTCAAAAATCTAGTTTAATTCTTTTAAATGATTAATGTGTTTCTTCGAATACACTATTATATCAACTAAATAAATGATCATAGGTTTATTTACCATACCTTTGAAATATATATCCATGTCTCTTTAAAAAGTTTCACTAGCATTGATTAATCCCAGTGGCATCTTTTGATAGGTCTATGTTCACCATTTGGCTCTCAATGTGGTTTCCAGTCAATCATCTGGATGTAAAAGAATTTGATTATAACCTGAAATTCCATCCAAAATAGATATTATTTCTAAGCCTGCGACCGACTGTAGTACCTATTCCATAGCCGACAGTGGAAAATTGTTCTTATGACAAGCTTTGTTGAGATTGCGAAAGTCTATGCAAATTCGAATATCACATTTCTTTTTCTTGATTGGTACTAGGTTAGAAACCCACCTTGAATGTCTAAGAGGAAAAATGATTTTGGCTTTAAGAAGCTTGTTTAATTTATATTTGATTTGATTTTCTAAATTTGGATGAATCTTTCTAAACTTCTATTGTATATACTTTTTGTCGGATATCATAGGAATAATGTATTGTATGATAGAAGTATTATATGTTTTAAGATCATCATAATTCCAAGGAAAATTGTTTTTATATCTTCTTAACAAATATTTACAAATTCAAACCTCAATGTTGAACTTTCAAGTTTTGAGTTAGTTGGATCCTTGAATCTGCCTTTAAGATCATATAGATCATCCAGCTTAACTACAAATTTCGGTATGGGATTTTCATTTGTCGTTTGTTTAAGCTGACTATCATGTTATTCTTCATCTATTATTTGGTCATCATATGAACCCTCGTATTTTAACAAGTTTATGATATCCGGATCGTCATTAAAAACTTGCCAATTGGTGATATTATTAGGAATAGAAGGTCTAAAAATTAATTCTATAGAAAATCAGTTCGGACTATAATCTTTTGATGGTATGAGTTTGGAAGAAATGTTAGCCAAGACATTAGAACTTGCATTATGAAGTCTTGGTATTGGAGAGATATTAAATGCCAAGGAATGTGAGGTAAGGTCCTAGACTAATGATTGATAATTCTTTAAATGTGCAGAAAGGGAGTGAATAATGTTCCTTATATGTTTGATCACGATTTTAGAGTCTCAAAAGACTTGGATGTATTCGATATCAAGGGCTATGGCTTTGTACAATCCTTGAATTAATGCCTTATACTCAACAACGTTATTCATGCATTCAAACTGAAGTATGCATGCCAACATCATTTTCTCTCCTTCATGGCTAACTAATATGAAACCTACCACTTCTCCAGCATTAGATTTAAATCTATCAAAAAATAATTTCCAAAACAAAGAATTAATTACTGGTTTATCTACAAAATTGATACATCTAGAAGAATATGTTTGCGAATTTCTTTCAATCTGTGAGGTAACAAAATTCTCCAGCAAAGGTGAAGTTTGAGCATTAAAATTACCCAAAAATGATTCAACAGAATAATTTCCAATGATATTACTGTTGTATACAACAGACTCATTTTCTCCTTCTAGTTCAGTCTTAGTGTACTTTAAATGCTTGTCATGTTTGAACCTTATTTTATTTGTCTTGTCGTTGTAAGGAATCCACATATGAGACCAATCCTTTGCGAAATAACAATGAATCTTTTTAGAAGAATCTCTATTGGGGATCAAGCTGTAAAATTCATAAATATCAGTGACTAGTATGTCAATTACTTGACATACTTTCGGATTTGAGGAGAGTCTGATGGCGACTGAATTAATCTCTCCTAGGTCTTGGACTTGTGTTCGATGTAACTCTACAATGTGAACAACATATTTATGGGGTAAGACATTTAATTTCGCACAAACGTTTTTTGGCATATTGTTAGATTAAGCCCCAAAATCAAATAAACAATTGTGCAGATTCTTATCAAATATTTCAAAAGCCAAAAGAAAAGGAGTATGAGAATTAGATCTACCACCAACTAAACAACATTAGTTGATTTGACTTTATTTGATGAAGTACTGGGAGGCTTACCCATTCCTTGAGTAGCTTGAGAAATTATAGTAGCATGAAGAGGAGATGTCAAAACTTGATTTAATTATTTGAGTAATAAATTTTCCTGATGTTTAAGCTTGCTAAGATCATATAATGTAATATTAGCTCCAGCCCTCTTCATGTATTCAACAATGATGTATTCCATATCATCATAAATTTACAAGGTTTTGGTTGAAGAAGAAGGATTATATTGAGGAGGGGATGTCTGAGTAGACTTGAGAGAAGATTTCATACATATTGCTTTTTCTTTGATAACAGGAGTTGATGGTTTCTATTTTTGACTCGGCTTCACTTTTTCTTCTGGTGGCAATAGGTAAAGCTTCTTCTTCTTCATTTTTTGACAAAAGCATAATGAAATCCCACATTCCATGTACTTCAACTAGATCATCATCATCAGTTTGTTCATCAAATGTTGATACTTCTTCTTCTTCTTCCAGATTTGATTTAGCATTTGACATGGTATTTGGAAGAATAGGATCAAAGATTGGATTTCTTTTAAAAGGTCTAAAATGTTTTTTATAATAACTTTCAGTTACTTTCTTTTTTATCTCAACCATTTCATTGGAGATGGTTTTAAGTACTTTTTTCATATCTTCAAGATCGAAAGGGTATTTAGGTGTTTTCTTCTTAGATTCATCTTTTTAGGTGATATTTTTGTATTTTCTTTCTTTTAATGCATTTTTCTTATCTAAGGCTAAAATTCATTTCTCTACAGCTATAGCTTCTTTCATGTTTTTAGCAAAGGTTGGCTTAGAATCTCTATCAACAAAGATAGTTGTATTTGAGGGGAGAAGAGAAATGTACCATTAATTTTTTACTTCGGCACTTGGTCTAGATGAAACTGGGATTTTTTTTAACAATTTGTTAAAACATGAATTTAAATCCTTAATTGTCTCTCTAGGTTCAACTTTTAAGTTGGAGAGATCATTAATAAGGGTAGTTGTTGAGCGGGGCCAAAAAGTGATGAGCACCAGTATTGTAGCAAGGATGCTACAACTCCTGGGGCTACTGACTTTACTTCATCAACCTGCGGTTTCTACAAGCTTGGAGGTGGAAGTGTTGTATATGAAAATAGATGTAATTGGTCTACTCTTGTCACTTCTTAGATGGGGTGATAGACCACTAGGGTTTCTGAAACCAACCTTATATTGACCAAAAGAAGTTTGATTACCAACTAGATAGGGGAAATTTACCCTAAATGAGAGAAAATAAATGTTTCCTAATTACAAGAATGAAATACTGAAAAAATGCTTCCAAAGTTAAATGAAATCCTCTATCTACTTGTTAACACACTTTTCTCGCAAAAGAACCCTAATTGTCACATGTGAGATTTTGACTAATCGAAGCATGAAATATGATCTAGAGAGTACTAATTGTTGTGTGCATGTGTAAATATAAAAGAACTTTTCTTTAATAATTTTTATTTATAAATGTAAATGCTAATATTTCCTTGTTCTTCGACAGGGAAGACAGGTGTGGAGGAAGAGAGGTAAAATGGTTTTGATGGCTTGGAGGTCAAGTAGGGGCCTAATCCTAGCTTACGTGATCATTTTTTGAAATTCAGGCTCAAAATAGGCTGCTACAGGATGTCTACAACATGTACTAGTTCTCCTACAAGATCGCATATTTTACTATAAGAACAAGATGAAAGCTTAGGAAGTGGTATAGAAGGTTGAATGTAGCTTGCGAAAGCTGAAAAAGGAGGGAATAAGGCATGGAAGTGGCAGAAACTACTCAAAACTCAAGAAAAAGGCTTTAAGATGGTTAGATTTGCTCAATGGAAATGGAAATTTCTCCTTATAAAACAAGAATTCTAATTGAGACCTTAGTGAATTTTGGAAACATGGGTGGATATGGATTGGGTGAGGATAATGAGATGAGCTTTTCATGCAATGTAGAAGCTCCTAAAACAACACGCATCATTGTTTTCATTTATACATAAATTCATCCATAAACAGAAACAGTTGATTCAATAGAAGAAAACAGACTTGTTACCATTTATTTGCTAAATTCATGAATGGAAGTGCTTGAAATCAATACAAAATCACTATGAAATCAGTACAAAACCTAGTAAACCATAAATTCAAATTGCAACTTATCCTATGAAACTAAAAGATAATGACCTAATTATCAGGAAACCCTAGATTATGCAGAAAAGAAAGAATTTTGTTTTTTTGGGCTAAATGGGAAGTGTTCCTCAAATCATGATCTATGAAAGGGAGAAATGAGGTGGAATCAACTTGCTGACAACCTTTCTGGAATATCTTCTTCTCACTATGATGCCTCTGTTAGAACTATTCACAAATGGAAGAAAAATAATTAACCCTACCAATACTTGCAAATTAACAACACCAAAATCAATTCAGCTACTAACTATGAGTATAATCTAAGCATACCTCTACAAAAAGAGGAACCTCTACTGCTAGGGTTGGTCCCTAACCCAAGAGATTCATATTTCTAAGTCAACTCAGTGCTGGATCAAGGGAATGCTTCTCATTTTCATTAAAATATTAAAAATACACAAGAGTTCTTAGTTACAATTCTTCAATTTGAAAATGCTGCTTAATTATCTTAAACAAAAAATCTGAATCCTAATGAGGCTCTACGTCTCTTTATTTATACAACTGAAGTTACCAAAAAATTCCTTAAGTTTAGGGAGGCTTGGCTTCCAATCTCGAGATCAACTTGTGTTCAACTGTCACTGGCTTGGCTGCCAATGATTCTCATGACTTGGCTACTTGCAACTTTGATTTGATGAGATTTGATTGAGGAATCTTTGAGTCAGTGAGGAGTTAAGGAGGGGGATCCTGTATCCTAGAATCCCTCTCACTTGTATCATTTGAGTTCGTGCACTTTAATTAGCCAAAATTTGCTCCAAAACCTGCAATCAATGCACATTAGACCACTAGACATGACATCTCATCTTTACTCTTCTCATTAAGAAAACTATAATTAAAACATCTAAAGAATTATGAGAAAGGTTGATTTTAGTAAGTTGGAGGTGCATTAAGGTCCATATAATTTACCCATTCATGAGCCTCATCACCTTTCTTGGTTGAATTTTGCATATGTTAATAAGAGCTCTTTTCCTCTTTTGTTCTATGTGTAAATGTACTTGTTAATATGTGGCTTTAATGGTTGTTCTATCACTATCATCATGTTAGTTATATGTTGGTTATAAACATGATTTATGACACTTTGGTTATGGCACTCATCACATTTTGATTAGTAAATGAAATTTTAATGCATTTATGATCTAATAGATGATAATGTAACTATTGTGAGAGAGATTCAAACTTTCTTGAAGAATCTCACATAAGTATGAGGTGTCTATGTTCAAATTTGTTGTTATGACCTGTAGATTACATGTTCGTGATGTGTTTGAAGAAATGTATGTCATGGATACGCCTTGTTAGGATAGGAACATGTTAAAGTTTTGAATTAGAGGAATTTTCATCTTGTTATTTATAATTTATGAGAGTTAGATCAAGTTTTGGGTAGAGGCCTAAGTCCTGGCCCTGAAAACGTGACCTAGAATCTGGGGTTCCTAGCACAAAAATTCCTAAAAAAGCCTAAACTCAGATGTATGCCTTGTTGTGGTAGTGATTGGAGGGTCTCAGTCACATGGAGGGCTTGTGATGGGTGTGGCTAGGGGTCTAGTTCAAATATAAAGCAGGTTAACTAAGGGGTTTGGTACCTGGAGTGGTTGGCTAGCCCCTCACAGTTCTCTAGCTTCTAAGGAAGGTCAGTTTGGTTTTTTGTGTGTCGATAGCACTTCATTAACTACACATGAGGAGTTGAATCACATAGTAGTAACTCTTGATCACATGTTTACCTCGATGGACTTGTTAGTTTGGGTAGATGTGGGAGGAGGGTATTACACTTTTCTCTTCAAAGCTTGAAACTCTTGTACAAATTGTTGGTTAACTTTATAATAGTAAAACTAAAACTTAGGATATATGTTAATGTTGAGGCTAAGTTTTCTTTTCCAAGAGAATAAGGGTAATATTGGGAGGATTAATCAATGTTCTCCTAAAGAGTCCAATAATCATTAGTTGTGTGAGTGGAAATCTTGTAATATTCACAATATTAACTAACTTAGGATAAGTGGGTTGATTATTTGAATGAAAAACCTTAGATATAAGGATGAAATTTGGGGAAGATAAATATGTGTGTGATCCTTTTGTTTGAAAGGGAGGCACATAATGTGCATGGATGTAATCATTATTACTAGCTAAAGAGATCATAGAGTGAGTCATAGTTTGAGGGAAATAATGGGGCTCTCCTAGGAGGGTCATATTGTTTTTAAGATCATATCCTAGTATTAAAAAATAACTCTTCATGTAGGATATGATTTTGTCACATGTTTGACATATTACACCATTTTGTTTGATGGTTAAGAAGTTACATCTCCACTTTGATAAAGGAAGGGACAAAATTACATGAATTAGAGGGTTCAGAGTAGATATATCCATTAAGCTGGAATTTGGAGCTAGAAAACATCTTGTACACACTTGGCTCATGGAGAAAGGAGGATAGGATACTATATACACACACACAGACACACGCACACACACAAGTTTAGTAAACAACACTAGAGGAAATTGTTGTCTATAATTTAGCTAAATAAGGAATCCTTTGGTGGGAGACCGAGTAGAATATTTTGATCCATATTAAAGATGTTAATTTGTATAAGGATGTTCAAATTTGAGCAAGTGTTAAGGAAAATTCTATTGGAATATAGATGAAATATCCTTTGGCTGAAGGGCCTAAGTAAAAATTCAACCAAAATCCTAAGAGAGCAAAAAGATGGAAACGAAGGAAACTGTGTAATTGAAAATGAAGTTAACAAAGAAAAAATGGAGAAAGGTTAAATGAAAGTAGATACCCACTAATATGTATTAGTTTTCATCTTGATTTTTGATTAATTTTAAGTCATACTTTATTTAGCACTCAATTTTCTCATTAAGAAAATATTCCAAAATGTGAATGAACAAAAACTAATGAAGCTATAAATAAACGAGACACCAAAATAATGATAAAGGGGACAAAATGTATTTGAATATAGGAGAGGAAAAAAGATATGATAAAGCAAACAAATATGTTAGAATGCTAAGAATTCTATAATATTGTTTGTCTCCTCACTTTATCCTTGAAAATACAACTTTCCAAAGCAATGCTATGCAAGTATATAAATAACACTAAATATAGTAAGTAAATAAAAAAAGCAATATTACAATTGGTAAAAAAAGTTGGTCTTTAATTCAATTAAGAGGTAATAAGGTGTAATATTCCCTTTTCTTGATATGGTCAAAGTCAACAGAATCTTCCCATGGTATTTACTGTAATATTAGCCCATGGTATCGACCCATGGTATTTTCCTTCATTTTTCAAGGGAAAAACAATCAAATTAAGTTTCTAGAGAGTCCATCAAGCCTATAAAAGGGGTTATGAGCTAAAAAGTGGATGATGGTGAGTTTATCAATCCTATTTTGTTTTATTGAGAACTCAACTTGGATAATTCTAATTGGATCTCATGATAAAAACCTCCTAGAGACTTTGGTTGGTGGGTCCATCTAGGGTCCACTATTGGGCTTTAGTGTCTTGGAATTTCAAGTAGATGAACAGTCGTGCATGCCATTAGTAAGGGATGCACGGTCAATCAGATTGGCATGTAATATTTTTTTATTATTAATAGAATAAATGGATGCTTTCTTTTCATATACCTTATGTTCGGTGTTAGATTGCAAGCATATCTAAGTATAACACTTAAAGGTTCCATATCTATTAAATTTTGTGTTGTTCCGGATCCTACAATGGTATCAGAGTTGTGCATCCTACTAGCCTAAGGGTTTCATGCAGGGATGTTTAGTGGAATTTATTCTCACTCTGGCCAGCATATCCATCTTCGGTGGTATTCAGTATCACCCTAGTTGGTTTTGTTTTTTAGTTGAATGAAAGAGAAATTTCCTACATTGCAAAAGAAGGGAAAACATTACCTTTACCAAATTATATATTGAACGTTTTCATATTGGATTGGGTTCTCCTGTGTCATTTATGTCGACTCAGGTTTAAGAGGATGAAATCTAAATCTTAAGAAAAAGTTTATCCCTAGATATGTGGATATCCAATTTCATTAATATATTGCTAAGGGTCAGTCCTACTTGTTATGGGCATTGAATTAAGAATCCAAGCTTTTCTCCAAGAATTGGATATCACATCATTGTTGTAGGGGAATTGTTTGCAACCAAGAAGCATCACACCAATGTTTGAGGGGGCACGTAAGTACTGGAGGTTGATTTATAAATCAAGTTCTCTCACAATCATTTGAGGGATAAATATCATAACAAGTGGAAGTATTGGCCCATGTAGGGGGGTCAAGAGGTCAATCAATCAAAACTATCATATTTGAGTGTTGTAATTCCACCACATAGTTGTTCCATATCATGAGGCCATACTTGGAGATTTGATTTAGTCATGAAAACTCCTAAGTGGGTAGTATGAGGAACTTACAATGGAGCCAAGGGAATAACGGTTGACCAGTATTTAATTCAACGAGATTGCAAACACAATTTACAAATATTTGGGAGTGATCTTCGTCAAGTTTCTAAATTTAAATCCCATGAGACTCTATATCATAGACGAAAGGTATAAAAATTGATCAATGTTTAAATCAAGCACATATTACAAGTTATTTCACATCGCTACATTGTCACAGTTCAAGCGAAGGCGCAGGAGCTTGGACTACCATACCACTAGGTCAAAGCACATGAGTTTGGTTCGTGCCATTCCCATGGGATCGTGAGATGATAGACTGAAACCATCACTACATAGCCATGTAAGGACCGATTGCATTCATACCAGGTCGAGTGGTTGTGCACACAATTTCAAAAGTTGACCCACATTAAAACCATAAGGAGCGCAAGGAAAAGGAGAGTTGGATCATTAACAAAAGGGAGTTACCACCATCATAACACTAGCAGGCTGACAAGATGTATTCGGGAATTTCCAAGGAGTGTGGGCCTATTAGGAGATTGAAGGCCAGTAGGCCATATATCCCCAAGGAGCATGCAGTAGTCATAGAAGCCACACAACCGTGGTCCATTCACAACACCATGTCAGTCAAGGGTTTTTACATTTTCTAGTCATAGATTCGAATCCACGAACAATACCAGATGGAACAACAAATGTGGATCTAATAACACCCTTATTCCACATATCATTCGCCTAGTACATAGGTGGGGGTAAAAGTTGAGGAGCCATTGGGTTGAAACCATTACGCATTCTAGAGAGGCTACAAATACATTCAAGCTGCTAATACATTCAAGAGAGGCCCAAATACCATCTAGAGGAAGTAAACCAAGGCTACCAGAGGGAAAGTCGAGCATATCCATAACTTCCTATCGCTTGAGCCAGTGTGTGAACACTGTCACATAATTACCAGGGAACAATGACATATTAACCACAAGAGGATGTTAATGTTGAAACTACTTTCTCAAGATAAGGGCACAATTATTACATTTTTTTAGTGACAACATTATTCAAACGGGTAATATTCACGACATTTTAAAGGTTGCAAGATGCCAATTTTTTTTATACATTACATGGTTCTGCTATTAATTTAAAACTATTAGCCGATGTTGGTGTGGGTATGCTGCAAATATTAAGACTTGATGGATATGTCCATGTAGATATGTTGCAAATGTTGAAGCTCTATTATTTAATCATTTGTGAATACTCTATTATTTGTATAAAGTGAAGGGTGTTTCAAATGAAGGTGTTCCATTATCATTAAAAAAAATTGGGCACGAGGTTCTTTGAATTCTTAGGCATTAGAGTATTAGCATTATGTGAGCACATAATGGAGATATTCGCATCATTTATAAAGGAGAATGTGGGAAGCATGGAACTTGCTTCAGGATTCATTTATATCAAGTGGCGGATCTACCATTCAAGACTTTCCATAAGGATTACGTCCAAATATTTTACATCTGGGATCTCAAGGTCAATTTTAAAATACCAAGTTTGACTTGGAAATCGTAGTTGTATGGTGGAGTGAACTACCATTGGAAGATGAACAGATTTTAGGTGGGACAATCATTTTAACTCTAGCTATTATCAATCAAGTTTGTACCTACCTTATCTTTGGGTCAGATATGTTGAAGAATTAATGGTTTGGTATGAGAGGAGATGGCACCTTCCCTATAAAACACCCATAAAATTCTGGAAAAGATTGTAGATGAAATAAAAGAAACAAGGGGGAATTTTCTCAGCAATACCACTTTAGATTATAATAGAATGCCTTTATCAAAAGGGATTTATGCCATTATGCAACAAAATAACCCATGGGAAGTGAAGGACAAATTATAGGGGCTAATCTCTACACACTTGGATTTAATTCCAACAAACAAAGTCAAGCATATATCTTCATAAGTTGGAGGAATTACACATATGTTTGTCCATGATGGGGCAACAAGAATGGAAGAAGCTTATTTGGGCTCTCAAGCCATCCATTCTCACATTAATACAACCCAAATTGTCCAAGCATCCTTGTCAAGAGGTCATGCTTAGAGTTCCTTCTTGTCTCACCACGATGATAACTTTAACATCGCCACTACTGCCTTACAGTCATGATCTTGTGAGGGAGATATTACAAGTGATAGTGGAAACCCTTCAAGTATTGATAAACAATATGCATCCTACCTTTGAGAAGAAACACAAAATCTTAGAACTGATGGCAGAGTTCAACTTTGAAACATTCATGCTGAATCTAGGATGTGAGGACTTGATCTGTCAGGTGTTCTAGAAATTTTACACCAACATTACATCATCTCATCCAGACAGTGTCAAAACAAGAACGAAAAATATTATGTGCTTCTTTTTAGAAGGATATGATGACATCTGCAAGATACTAATATCCAAATTGTTGACCATTTGGAGAAAGGAACTAATTTCATCATTGACTTCCTATGATCTAGTTGAGAAGTTGGTCATGCAAAACATACAATTTCTCAAAAGAGTGTTGTCTTTGAAGGAGATTAAAAGGCTTGATGGAGGAAGAGAGAACAAAGGTAGTAAAACCTACAACAATAATGAACTAAGAAGGAGAGGATTATGTTTTATCTGTAAGGGATCTTGGGCACTTAACCATTCATGTCCAGGTGATAAGGAGGAGACAAGTGCAGAACAGTTGGACGCTCCTTCAGATCATGGGAATTCATCTATAGTTTGGTTCATTGGTTTTTAGGAGAGCACCCATGAAGTATCCGAGAAGACAAGCACATATGGTAAGCAACAACACAATGCTTTTTAGGGAGACCTGTAGCAGAAGCCGATGATAATCAGGCAACTTGACAAAGTATATAGGGAAAGGAAGCAGGTAATTTCTCTTGACGATGTGGTAGAATATTTTATAGGTGAGTCCATAGATATCCAAGAGGAAATCCATAAATATTATGGGTAATTAGGTGTAGATAACATTCCACTAGTACATCCATGTTTAACAACTAGAGATGGTGAAAGATAGTTTGTCCCCACACTTGGAGAAGGCTAGGAAGAAGACATTCAACGGGACTCAAAAGAGGCACCAGTAATAATAAACTCACATAATGAGCATTATCATGAGGGACAACATGAAAAATATAGTATGCAAGATGATCCATTTATGGAGAATCAGGCAAAGGTTCAAGCTGGAGCTATGATAATTGAGCATTCGATGCAGACAAATACAAAGGAATTTACTAGGGTACTAGAACTACCTGTAGAGGAATTTCAACAAAAGACCATGCATTTTAAGATAGATCTTATGATGTTGAAGAAAAGAGTCTAGATAGTCCAAGAGATTGTCTTACAAGAGAATATGAAAATTCAATAGGTCATAAGGGTAAGTGTCGAATCAACGACCAAGCTGTCTATTGTGGAGGAGAGACTAAAGTCCCTCACAAGGTAGCAATAGAAGTACAGTTGAGAGTTCCATAGCAACCATATATAGCAGTACATAGATAAGGATTGCATCACTACCAACCAGCCTTTAAACATTGAGGAGAAGAGAGTAGAGTTCTCCAAATGGATCATGCTGGCTGACTGAGTGGAGAAGCATGATTTGAGCATTAGGCAACATCGACATAGTGGAATTATTCTATATGTGGACATTAATGCATTAGATCCTTCCCACGAGATGGATTGGCGAGAGATTATGTGTTGGAACTCTATCAGTGGAATGATTACTAGGAGGATACCCTTAGCCAAGGGCATATTGGAACTTTGATCCTTGGGCACATGTGATTATGGAGGACCAATATAGTATCATAACCCACAGGTCATAAGACTTAGGTGGCATTGTGATCTAGGTGGATATATTGAGGGTAGGATTTGTCAGAAGATTGTTTGGGATCTGGTTATCAAAGGATCTATTCATGATCATTTGTCATGGAGGCATGGAATAAAACACTGGGTTGTATGGGATCCAAGTATCATTATACATATGATTTTTTTGTGGGTAGAAGTTGATTTCTTGATGGAAATCAATCTTTATGTGGGAGGATTTGTAATATTCCCTTTTCTTGATATGGTCAAAGTGGACAAAATATTCCCATGGTGTTTACTTTGGTATTAGCTCATGGTATTAGCCCATGGTATTTTCCTTCGTTTTAAGAGGGAAAAACAATAAAATGAATTTTCTAGAGAGTCCATAAAGTCTATAAAATGTGATAGGAGATAGACAGTGGGATAATGTCGAGTTTACCAATCTTATTTTGTATTATTGAGAACTCAACTTGGCCAGTTCTAATTGGATCCCAGGATGAAAACCCTGTGGAGACTTTGCTTGGTGGATCAATCCATCTTCCACTATTGGGGTACAATGTCTTGGAATTTTTGTAGATGAACAATTGTGCATGCCACCAGTTAGGGCTTCATGGTCAATCACATTGGCATGTAATATTTTTTTATTATTAATAGAAAAAGTGGCTTATTTCTTTTCAGATCCCTTGTGTTCAGTGTTCGATTGCAAGAATCTCTAAGTAGAACACTTAAATATTCCAGATCTATCTCCTTCTTCTTCTTCTTCTTCTTTCAATTCTTACATAAGGGAAAAACCAAAGAAAAAGGGTGAACATATTGACATATTTTTCCCACTAAAAACTCTTAACCCCTAGAGTATTGTTTGACAAGAATAACGAAAACCCCTTCCTTTTTATAGATATCATACTCCTCTCTTTGGGAGTGATTAATATTAATTTCTTATTTTATAAAAATGGTATTAACAATCCAAACTCTAAAATATTTAACATAAAACAAAGATAATTCTTTCATTGGTACATCTATTCTAATTCAAATACAATTTTTCCTATGAAAGAACTTGGTAACTTTGAAACCATCACCTGAGGAAATAAAAGTTACTATTTCTTAACTTAATTTCTCACACCTCCATAGGATAAGTAATTAAAGAAGAATAACATATTGAGAGGAAAATAACATGATTAATGCTTCTCCCTATAGCATAAAATTTGAAACCACATTTAATTAAGTGTCCCTTGGGAATTTTTAATACAATGCATAAAAAAAATGATAATAATTCCTAAACCAAAGTTATCGAACGCAAGAAATAATGTTTTCCCCATGATATCATGTGACTCCTATGAATGAAATGAACAAAATAATTAAAGATTTCTTTTCCTTTTATACATTGGCATGTGGCCTCCATGAACTAAAGATACAATATATCTTGCATAATGAGAAGAAATTATCCTAGGGATGACCTCAATGTATTTATTTTATTGAAAAAATGAGATGAAAGAGTTAATGACTTAGAATAAGGAAAGACAAGGGGAAAATATTGGAAGGTATACACTCACAATATTTATGAGTAATATGTTAGAAGTATGGACCATTTATCGTCTAAATAATCTAGTATTTATATGATGTTTAGGCCTTAGAAGGGCTAACAACCATAACTATTTTTGGGACTTTAGAAATTTAGTAAAAACTTCATAGACTTGGGGAACTTTTACCCTAAGCTTCACGAATTTATTTTCTCTAAGTGGAAGCACTTTAATTTCAACAACAATTATCTTGGAAGGTTATTCACAATAAATGGAAACATATCTAGTGTTATTGTCTACAAATTTTATCAACCAATTCCTTATTTTAGGTGTCATGACTAGTTTATTTTTCACCAATAATGGGTCTAGAGGTCTAGCCAAGGTCATAGGATTAAAAGATGAGATTGTTACTAAATTATACTTATTGATCTAAATTTCCATGAAAGAAAATTTATGCCACATCTCTCAGGCATGTTCCATCTATGAGTGGTTTAATAGGGAACATTATGATGTTTTTAGTAAATTGATGGGACTTTGCATCTTGACAATAGTTAGGAAAGTATAACAAGAACCTTGGGAAATTAATAAATCTTCAATAGATTAACATGGTGAAAGGTGCATGAAAACAGCACATAGTACCTTTCTATTGGATCTTTGGCCTCTAAGTGGGATATGGTCGCCATTGGTTAGGTTTGGGTGACAATAATGGCCTAGGAGTTCAAATCATGGTTTAAAAGGAGGAAAAGGGACTTACATAGGATATTGAACCCTCTAGGCCATATGTGCTATGAGAAATAGATCAATCATGACATACACTCTCTTTATGGGGTCTATGACCCTTCAATGGTATTTCAAGTTCCATTAGGAAATTTTATAATAATAGGATGAGCCTAGATGACTTAACCATGCTTAAGAGAGAAAAGTAGATCCTTTGTCTTTAAAGGTATGTTTTAATGCTAATTACATTCTTTTGAAACATGTCCTGTAAGGATTGTTGCATAAAAATGATATTGTCTAAACAAAATTCTTTCTCATTACTCATAACCCATGTGCATTGCTGTAAATTCAAAAAAAATCAAGGATATTGTCTTTTTTTCTTTTAGGTGTCGAATGAGTTGATTACTTTTGGTTTTAGTTGTAGATTGATAAAAGGTAATTCAAATTTCATAAACTAAAATTGACTCATTTTCTAAATGTTGCAATATTATCTCTATTTTTCAACCATATTTTCTAAACATGGTCCATTAATGTATAACTAATAAAACCACACACATATAAAGGTTGCATCCAAAGATATTACTCAATGATGATTAAATCTCTATTACTCTTTTAACAACTTAATTATGATATGTTATGATATATATATATATAAATAAAAGTAGATAATGTTAATGGCCTCAAACCCAATTTCAATACATTAGTTTAAAAAAACAATTTAAAAAAATTCAAAAATAATAACACACAAAAAATACCATCATTAATTATACTAATTGTACTAATTTATTAGAAGAAATTTGGCATTGAGAGATCGGAAATTTCATAGTCTACATTTTTAAGTCTATGCTTGAGTCTAGAACAAGACTCATCTTTAGAACTAAATCTACAAAGAAGAGAAAAGATGGAGGTTATAAATATGAGATGCAATGTACTTAGGGTTAGGAAGCCGACTAATCAAAGGATTATATTTTTAATATTTAATTTTTAATTGCAATCTTAATTTTAATTTACTCTATGACATTAAAAGTATATATTTTGATTTTACACTTAATTAATCAATCTTATTTTAATTTACTTGTATTACTTTTTAGATTTGGAATATAGATTCAAAACTTGATTTCTATAAACATTGGATTATGTTATTATATTTTAATATAAATCTTATTTATATCAATATTTAATATAAATTTTATTAAATACTTATATTTTAATATAAATCTTATTAATACCACATATTTTAAAGTAGTTAGACGAAAATATGATTTATAAACTAATGTATTAATTAGCTAAATTATTCATCTAGCCGATTAATTAATATACTAACATAAACATCTACCTTAGACATGAAATAAAAAATAACAAATTATTATTAAAAGTACTCCACTATTTTTAAATATGCAAACTTTTAATAAATATCATACATAATCGACAGATTTCTAGAAAGGAATATACTTTTTGAAAAAATAAAATGAAAAACTCATTCTAGATATATTTAAGAAAAACTAAACATCCTTATTTTTCTAACCTTTTACTAAATAAATATTATTATATAATAAAAAAATAATGATGATCAATTTATCCTACTATCCAAATACATGCATGTAAAAGTACTTTAGCTGCGCAAGAGCTCTTCAATATGGTTGGTTGAAAACCATACTAAGTTGACTCGCTTCCGCATTGGTTGGTTTGGTAAATAAAGTGTTGCTTTTTCTATTTTGTAGTTCACACTTGATAATAGTATTTTTAATAATAAGACTGGTGTATTAAGAATCTCGAGGTTGATATGCCTCATGTCATGCCCTATAAGGTTGAGTCAACTGGTTGGTGAAATGCCTCATGTCATGCTCTATGGTCTACTTTGCACAAGGATTGGCAAGATTGTCATGCTCTATGGTCTACTTCGCTCAAGAACCTAAACCTATGTTATCGGGATTGGTCGGTTTCCCAACCAGGCTGCCCGTAGCATCGTGAAAAGCACCATGTATTTTTTTTGCAGTGATATAAAGTTGAACTTTTACCAACAAACAAAAAAATATATCAACATTTTATATTGAGAAAGTATTTGAAATTTAAAAAATAGTAGTTTATATTTTATAACCAGGGAGATATGGCATTTATTCACAAACAAACGAAAAAATATATTAATGTTTTATATACCAACAAAGTATTTGAAATTTAAAAATAGTAATTTATATTTTATAAGAAGGGATGATGTTTAATTTATTCTTTGTTTCTATGTTCATTTGACTTGTAATATTTAGAAGAACATGTATATATATTAAATTAGATATTTTTATGCATATAGTTAGTAATATTGACTTTATATTAATATATATAGATATATTAAAGGCGAAAATTGTAATTAATTAATTTTTAATATGGATTTTTTCGATATAGTATTTTTAAAATATTATAGTAAAAATAATTATATAATATGTAAAAAAATGTGTTTTATTTTTAAAATATAAAGAGTGTATGCATTAAATTTTAATGTGGAGAATGTGAATCATGAATAAAATACCAACATCAACTATATATATATCATAAAAAACTAATAAAAATACAAAATTTCATATAATTAAAACATAAAAAACACTTTAATTTCACAATAGCTATTCAATACAGTTGGTTGAAACCCATCGAAAACCTTCATAATTTGAGGTGTCGTGAAGCAGAGCAGTCACTTACGTTTTTAATGGAAAATGTGAGCACTCTCTTCCACATTGCTTGGTTTGTAAATAAAGTGTTGTTTTCGATTTTTGTAGTTCACATCTGATAATAGTATTTTTAATAAGACTGTTGTGTTAAGAATCTCTAGGTTTATATATATATAAAAGTCAACTGATTGGTGAAATGCCTTATGAGGACTGCAAGTGATCTATGGTCTACTTTGCACAAGGATTGGAGGGCGTGCAAAGGTAGCAAAATTCTAGGGCACTCTAAGTATCACCAACTCCCCTCTGGCCCACGCTCGGTCAGTCCAGTATCTCATTAAACATTGTGTCATGTAGGTGCTTTCTCATGGATATGTCTACATAATTCTCTCGTAATCCGGATGGTCCATTGAAGAAAAGTCATCAATTTTGCAGAATTTTGTCGTAATTCGGATGGTTTTCCCGAGAGAAGTCATCAATTTTATAATCTGCAATTTTGTAGCTTTGACCTGAGTTATCAATTCTTTTTTCCAAACAAGTTAATTAAAACAAATATATAAAAGCTCAAGAACCTAAACATATATTATCGGGCTTGGGCCGGTTTCCCAACAAGGGTGCCCGTAGCATCATGAAAAGCACCCTGTATTTTTTTGCACAGTGATATAAAGGTGAACCATTACCAACCCAACAAATATATTAATTTTTTATATAGAAACAAAGTATTTGAAATTTAAAAAATAGTAGTTTATATTTTAGTACAAGGGAGATATTGCATTTCGTCACTAGTTAATATGGTCTCTAGTGAACCTTCTAGTGAACCTTTAGAAACAAATAGGAGTGGCAAGGACACAGAGCGGCAAGGACTCGGAGGGGTTTGTGCTTTCTAGTGCAAGGACTGGAGGGGCTCGACTGTTAAAGGAGAAAAACTTTAGTTACTTTCCCTCTAAAGGGAAGGGTAAAGGGGCTAAGTTTCACAAACAAATATATTAATTTTTTGTATAGAAACAAAGTGTTTGAAATTAAAAAATAGTAGTTTATATTTTAATACAATGGAGATATTGCATTTCTTCACTAGTTAATATGGTCTCCAGTTATGATGTTTAATTTATTATATGCTCATTTGCCTTGTAATATTTAAAATAAAAATATATTAGCAAAACAAAAAAAAGTCAATATGTATTGTAAATCAAATATTTTGATGCCTCTATTTGACAGTCATAAAAAAATATTCAATAACTCATTATTTTATACAAATATATAGATTATAAAAAGTCTAATGAAGTCTCCTGTAATTTATATTTTCCTTTAATAGTGATTTTCAATATAATAATAGTATTTCAAAAGATATTAATAGTTTAAAAATAATTATATAAATATGTATGAGAGGATATGTTTTTTACTTCAAAATATAAGGGAGCATGTATTAAATTTTAATGTCAATTGTAAATACAATATTCCAATGTCAACTATGTATATATCATACAAAACTAGTGAAAATACAAAATTTCTTATAATTAAAACATTTTATGATTGTTTTTTTCAAAACTAGCTTAGATCCCCTCTTAATTATAGATTTGTCAAGACAATCAATTCATCAGAGGCTCAAACCTTTCCAAATTTTTTTTTCCTATTTTTTTTATGGAAAAATTTAATTGTGTGAATGAATGATAGATTTACAAGTAAGATGAATATATATTTATAATATCTATTTTTTATAATATGTAATTTTGATTAAAAAATAGTTGCTATTTTTTAAATTTAATATATATCAATTAAAAAACTTAAAAAGTGTTTATTTTAAATTGGAATAATTTGTTACATGACAATCCACCAATAAAATAATTAAATAAAGGCATCTTGGACTTCTTCTAGGTTTCCTATCACGTTGTATAAATATGGCTATTTGTCAACACCACCCTACTTTGTGGTTGTTGAAGAGCATTGAATATTTTGAACCTTTATAGGAAGACAGAAGGGTTGTGGTAATCATACTTGTTGTGAGGCCAGGAAGTAACTCCTCAAAGCAAAATTGACTCATGGTAACTCTTCCTCAATTTTGTTCCATGGTAACTTGCATGTAGAGGCATCATGTGATCCATTTCTTTTGCAGTGTATGCAGTGCAAATCTGTCTTTTCTCCTTGAGAATGCCCCTACCTCTAAAATAACTTCCTCTTCCTCTTCGACCACCTCCTCCTCTTGAAGAATCTTGAGGAAGATGTTTTTCTTTATGAGAAAGGGACACAGCCTCTTCAGAAGATTCAGGGGTTGTTTTCTTTCCAAAAGCTTTCTCTCTTTCAGCAAACTTTTTCACAAGAGAGTCAAATGTGATATCTTTGAGATTTCCATTTGCTTGCAATGACTCATGATAATTCGAGTAAGTAGGATAAGGATAAAGTTCGTTGAGAAAAGCGATAAGATGAATATCCAATTCGACCTTAGTGGATTTGATATCATGCATTATAGATTTTACTTCAGATGCAAGAGCAAGAGGATCATTATTTTGTAGTTCAAGAGTGAAGAGTTTAATCATGAATTGAACAACTTCAAGTGCAGAATGTGAGTCATAGAGTTCTTTCAGCTTTTGTAAGGCTTCAAAAACAGTTGAAAATGGAGAAGAATGGCAATTCACCTCTTCATTTACAGATGCAGCGATTAATGCATAAGCTTTGTTGTTCTTGTTTTCCCAAATGACGAGCTCTTTGTGTGAGGTACGTTGTTCTAGCTCTTTGTCTCCGTCTCCAACGCACTCCTTTCCACAACTCATTGGAAATGAGCATGTGTTTTATTATCTGGGATCACTCAAGATAGTTCTCTTTCCCAGTGAGAACTATTCCCACGATGGATATGATTGAATGCATACTGTAACAAAAAAACTTCTGCTACAAAACTTTTACTCTTAATAGGAAAAAGATAAGGCGAGACAACAAATTCAAATGTCAATTGGCATTCATGTAGACAACGTTAAAGTATAGAATGTATAGGTGAGACAGCCGAAATATATGGTTGAGTGATTGTATATATATATATATATATATATATATATATATATGACAGCGTAAATATACCATAAATATATAAAAAAAATTGCAACTTTCAATTTACATGCAGCCAATATATCAACCCAATACCATGTGCATTCAAAACAGTTCAATATTCAACGCATACCATTTAACATATGCCATGAACAGCGTTTAACATATGCCATGAACAACGTTCAAAACAGTTCAATGCATACCATGTGATTCGACCAACGGACCAGCGTTCAAAACGGTTCAATATTCAACGCACACCATTTAACATATGCCATGAACAGTGTTCCCAACATTACCGCGTTATATGCCAAGAACAACATTAATATAATGCTGCGAATAGCGTTACCACAATGCTATGAACATCGTTAATACAATGTTATAAGACTGCGTTAAGGTATCAGTTCTCTCCAGTGTTATATTACCAGCGTTAATAAGACTGCAGTTAAGGTATCATTTCTCTCCAGTGTGGTCCGGAGGCAAGGCTGTACTAGAAACCACTTGACTATTATTTTGAATCTTCATACGAAGGCTCCATGTATCAAGTATCAAGCAGGCATCTCGCCACCAAGGCTGCTCGCAAGTCTAGAGCTATGCAGTAAACTTTCGCAGCACCAAGGCGTGAAGGATGAACCTGTAATATCCCCTGTGAAAAGTAATGTTGGTAAATGATAAAAGTAATTATTGAACAAGAGACTTTATTTGAAATTATATATATATATATTCTGGTTATTAAATTTGTGTTAATGAAAAATAATTTTGTTGACATTATTGGAACTGAGTTATGATTAATCTTGGTTAAGTAACTGATGAGTCAGTTATGCTGGAACCCTAACTACCTTGAGGTAGTTGAGACCCCAGAGGAAAAAGGGGAATTGCCACGTCTGGTTGGGGATCAGATGGCAAGGCAACAAAAAAAAAAAACAATTTTCTTTTGGATGTTATGTCTGGTTAGGATCAGATGGCATAAGAGGAAAAGAATTTCCTGTGCACGCTAAGTCTGGTTAGGATCAGATAGCGTTTACTGGCGAGTCCAGTGTTATTGTGGTCGAGTAGGACCTGCAAGTGCTTGGGGGTGGAAGATCAAAGAGAAGTCTTCCTACGGTCGGGAGGTTTGGCAAGCAATTACAAGTAGGTTACGGAAGAGCAGGTATGGCTCACAATGCATACATCTACTAGAAACATTTCTGTTATTATTCTGTGTTGAAGGAAAACCACTGATAATAACTGCTATTTTCTTGAAATATATGATAAGAAGAGTAATATCTATGACTCGGACAGAGATGGTTATTAGTTGTTCTTTCTTGAGTATAGAAGGTAAAGAATATTAATTTCTTTAACTCGGATAGAGACTAATATTAGCTATTCCTTTTCTGAAAATAAATAAAAAAGAGTAACTCTATAACTTAAACAGAGACCGATACTAGCTACTCTTTTATAACTGAGAATAAGGAAAAACAATACCTTTTGTATTATAACAGCCTTTTGTATTATAACAGAGAATGCAGGGATAGACCTGCGATAAGGAAACGCATTCCATTCCAAATGCTTTGCAACCATTAGCAATAAGAATCTAAACCAAACGTACAGGCCTCATCATTAAACGAAAGTATACAACACTGTAAAGATTTCTGAAAAACCCTAAGACGTGTTCAAGAACCGAACCAAGAAACATTTATACAACAACATTTAAAGATATAATGGACACATATGTTCCGCATTGAAAAGGAACTGTAGTCTATCTATATATTAAAGCATATACATTTACAAACATAGCAATGTCGAACTGGAGTTATCCTCCGCACTGTAATACATTATACGCACAAATAAATAAAGGTGTTAAACATAGAAACCCTAGCGCAAGGCCGTGAGGAGAACCTCAACGGGGGTATTTAAACCAGAATGCACTATAACGACTTCATATTACTTTAATCATACTATGTAAATGCTGAAATAAAACATGCACCATTCCTGTATAACATAAGCATGGACGTCGAGGACAGAGCAGGGTAACCAGGGTTACATGCACTCTCAGGCGGATTATAGCCGGTGAAACCCTGACCTGGTAACCATTGCAGCGGGAGCTTACGCTCAGCCAGTGGAGGTAACCAAGCCCGAGTCGAATGGCCATAGGTTCCTTCATCTGAACTGTGGTAAAAACTCAAACATTCAATAAAAAGACCTGGAAATATATATATTGATCATTGAAAAGCAAATTGCACGGTTTATTGAAACAAATGACCAGACGGTCGTAAAGTCACTTTGTCTATAAACAACAACGATTAATCAACCATTCGAGCCGAAGCCGAGCTCAAGAAATAATAATAGACTGTGTTTCAAAAAGAATAAAATGCTAGTACTTAGTCTGAGACAGAGCTGTAAATCATTCATGAGCCACAGTAATACAACCATCGGAATTCCTAGCGAAGGGTTTTAATACACAAAAAGCTAACACTACATGCCTTAAAGAGACCCTGAGCTTGTGCAGGGAACAGATTTGAGACTCACTGTCAGAACCCCTGTCAAGCGGACGAACACAACTTAGACCCTGACTACATAGAACCTGTATGTATAGTTGCGGAAAGTGGGGTTGATGCTTACCTGTCGGTGAGAAAGACGACTGAAAGAGGAACCCTTGTCCCTTATGGTGGAAGGTTCCATACCTGCACAAAAACTGCAACGATGTTAGCACCATGTATACCTGGTATCAAACTGTGAAGGAACCCAGAGCAGAGAAATAAAACAATAACCATATCCGAGCTGCACCTGGGTTCTGTAACATGGGTACCTTACCTTCAAACAGCAATGAAGATGAATAGTGGCCAGATCTGCATGCCTGAGACAAAAGACCGATGCGGCGGAGCACCATGAGGCTACAGAGCTGGAACGAGGCGGAGGAAATGGAATAAACATTATGGCAACCCGAAAGTGTAGACAAGTTATAAACCCTCCAGATGGTTACCGGTTTGTGGCTTATTGTGAACCCTTAATCTGCAGAAAGATTTGTCAACCGTTCGATTGCCGGTTTACCATGGAGGTTTTCTGGCGCGAAAAGCAACAAGGTCGAGGAGTCAGGGCCGTAAACTTCAATGTACAGGACGCACATGGCAAGTTTGCCATCTGCCTCACATCTTTCCAAATGGACGATGGAGGATGCTTACACCTGGTCTGAGAATACGATGGCCAGACAGATGATCAATCCTGATCTCTCGGGATATGTAATAAACATTCCATTATCAACATTTGCATACAAACATATATTTGCGTGGTCAACGAATAATCTATTTCCATAGCCCGTGTGTTATGTCCTTTTCATTTACATATGATTAAGGTATAATGTAACTTGAATCATTGAAGTCAGGATCACGAGGAAGGTAAGTAGGTATGTGTGAGTGCGACTATAAAACATTTATCAAGCCATAAATATAACAAAGTAGCAATGCTTATGTAATTGTAAGGTTTGAATGCATCAAACAATCTGTAAGTCATAGTAATAATGCTTAGGTAGAAAAGTTAACATTGCTGTGTTATAATAGATAAAAAAAAAAATTGTGGAAGCGTGACAGAACCATAGTTACTAAAGTTGAACCATAGTTACTAAAGTTGAATTCGAATTCCATTCGATTTGATACTGAAAAAAATCAACTCTATAAAATTCAATACCAAAAAATTTGACATTATACATCTTTCCTTTTACAAATATTTAAATGTTATTTTGTAAATGTATCATCATTATATGAAAAATCATTGAATCTTTTCCTAATAAGTATATTTTTGTTTACATATTTCTATAGTCTGAAATGTTATAGATCAATTCTCTTTTCTTTTTTATTTATTTTGCATAGTTATGGATTTGCAACTAAAATTTGCCATTTATAAATTTTTTTAATTTTTAATATTAGATTTATCTTTTTTAATTTTTTTATAGGAGTTTTCAATACACTTAAGTGTCAGTTTATCATTTTTTCCAATATAGAAGGTTATTGTTTTTTTTTTCTTTTATTTTAAGAGTTTCAGTTGCAACTCATTTACATTTTATATTTTTTATTAAGATGAAGTTGTATTTTTTATTTATTGTAATTTAGGGTTATAAGATATTAACTTATTATCCGTTTAACATTAATTTGAAATTTAATTTTTTTAATTAGAATTATATTATATATATTATATAATCTTTATATATATTTGCCAACAATTTATATTTTATAATTTTTTAATAGAAGTGTCTTTTTATTGAATTTGCTTTATAAAACTACTAACTTCACCTATCTCTTTTATAGGTATCTCCATAATTTTTTCAATAGATAGAATACAATAATTAGGGCAATGATACTGAAAAATTTATATGTATGAGCTATTTATTTTTTTAATATCGATTAGCAATAATTTTTTCTTTATTTATTTTAATTAAATTAATTATTTTATTAAAATTCTACTCTTGTTTAAATCAATTATTCAATAAAAAAATTTACTTTCTGTTTAAATCAATTATTTAATAAAAAAATTACTTTCTGTTTAAATCAATTATTTAATAAAAATTCTACTTTCTATTTAAATCAATAATTAATAAAAAATTTACTTTCTAACAATTTGCTTTGCGTTATACCATATTGTAGGTTGGAACCATTTGTAAATAATACTGAAATAACAAAGTAAAACGGAAAAACGGAAATAGTATTACTCATTAATATTTCATACTAAATAGTCATGAAATAGTCATTAACCGGAATGTATTAGTCATTAGTCATTAACAGTTCATATTTACCAAGTTAGTTATGAAGTTACGCTAGATATTCATGTAATTATCTTTGGTTTTTCTTTTTTTCTCTGTGTCCAGGGTTGAGGCAAGAAGCACAGTGGATGCCGAATTCTCTGTTCAAGGTGGAGGCACAAAGCAAAGTGGACTCTAGAAAGTTCAGGGTGGAGGCACAAAGCACATTGGAGGATGGAACAACGAATGTTAGAGGCGATAAGCCAGTAGAAAGATTTGACCAAAATCATTCGCAGTAATGATTTTTTTGGCCGAACTTGGTAACTATGGAATGAACACTTTCGCAGGGGCAATTTAGAAAGTTTTTGGCTCATAATTAATTATGGCACACAAGCGCACAGGGGCCATGGACAGAGAACAATATTTAGAAAAAAAATTACAACTATTTTGGGAGCTAGCTCTATACCATGTCAGGCAGGCAATAACTCCTCATAACAAAATTTATTTCTTCAAATTAATCTTCATTATATACATGAAGAAGATTGTTCTTTCTTATTATTTATTTACCTTAAATTTATTGAACACCTGATGATGAGATGTTAACACTGGTTGGTTGATAAAGTAAATCCCACGATATATAATGGCCTCTCCAGGCTGGGTTTACAATTATTTGTTCATGCCGTGGGCCCTCCCTGCGTGATTTTGGAACCACTCTTGGATTGTCAACGGACTTCCATTTCCAAAGTAGATCAAAGAAACGCCCCTCTCAACTCCCTAATTCCTATTTATCTCCTACTCCGACTTCCTCTCTCTTCATTTGCAATTCACGGCCTGCTTCAGACACTAACTGTAAGTAATGCACCGGGCCTTACCTTAGATGACTCTGTACTTGAAAACTGTAATCAACAACACCAACCTCCGATTTTCCTCCCTTGGTTGATAACGTTATCAAGATGCACAGAATGCTGTTTTTTCTTCTGCCAATCCTTTTGGTCGCAGCAGTTGCTCCGTCTCATCAGCTAACCTCTCAAGGTGACAAACTGCAGTCGTTGCGCAAATCTATGAGAAGCAGAAGCCGTACCATAAAAATTACCAACTGGGAGAGTGAGAGCGCGAGTCCAGGATCAAAATTGAACACGTTAGAGCCCTTCAAAGGGTTTCTCGCACATCAGAAAAGTAGTGAGAAAATTTTATTAGTCAAAAGAAATTTAAAAATTGATTTTGGTCATTTGAAAAAAAATTGGAATAATATCTTAAATTTTTTTAAGAAGGGTTGTGAAATTGTCAACTTTTTTTAAAAAAAAATTTTCTCAAATTAGAATTTTAAGAATGTTGAATTTTTAAATTTCTTTTCATGTTAGAACTTAAATCCCATTTCAAAAACAACAGTATCCTTTTGAGTTATTTTTTCTCATTTCAGAAACTTTCGTTTCAAAAACAATAGTTTCCTTTTGAGTTGTTTTTTCTAATGGTGCATATGATGCAAGTTCTTATTAATTATTATGTCACAATTACCTTTTGATACCATTACATTTGGCAGTGTCTGAGTTGCTCCCATTTCAAAAACAATAGTTTCTTTTTGAGTTGTTTTTTCTAATTGTGCATATGATGGAAGTTCTTATTAATTGTTATGTCACAATTAGCTTTTGATACCATTACATTTGGTAGTTTCGATTGAGAGCCACTAGATGTCAATATGAGCCATGTATTAGGTCTGTAATTTCATTGGATTGTGACCGAAGGCTGCCCAAAGCAAGGTTTGACGACGATTTAAGCTGGAGATGAACATAGATTCATAATTTAGCCAACCTCTGTCAAGCAAAGTTTAAGAGCGATTTATGCTTGGAGAGGAGGGCATTCAACAGGCTTCCTAATATATTGGACTTGATTTGTTTGAGGATTCCCAATTCCTAGTATGTTTTCATATTAAAAAAAGAGATACCAAAAACATATAAACCTTTGTACACACTTTCGTTGAATCCTAAACCTGTTTAGTATTTTACTGAATCTTTTCATTCATGCAATAAACTTAAATTTGATTGAGCTACTTGTATATTGGCTTGAACGTTGTGGTCACAAAAATTTCCTACAAAATTAATCCTTATGTGAACTGGAGGAGAGATATAGGTCTCCTCGCTATCCATTAATCTTATGTGGTTAGATTTCTCAATCACACATGTGTAAGAGTAATGCATTTATTAATGCAGCCTTTGACATAGAAGTATATTTTTGTTTGTGAAAAAATAAAAAATAATTTGAAAATAATTTACTGTTATCAATTGAATTGCTCCTTTTTTTTATGCTTTTCATAATGGAAATGCTACATGAATGTGTGCCCTTCTAAATGAAATTAAGACATGCACTTCAAATTTGATCACTGAGTGTGACTACCAGCTTCAAGAATGATTCCAAATATTTGACAGATGGGCCCTCACAAGCAACGGATTATCTCCCACAAGCCCTACTAGGTCAGCCCACTGGTTTCAAATTCCGACAGTACTCTGGATATGTAACAGTTGATGCCAAGGCAGGCAGAGCGCTTTCCTATTATTTCGCCGAGGCCACTCGACATCCCTCCAAGAAGCCGCCGGTTCTCTGGCTTAACGGCGGTATATTCGCTTGACTAATTGCTTTTCACAGGTTTCGAATAATAATGCTATTCTTCAATTCTTCTAGTTCTCACAAACAAATACTCTTGCAGGGCCTGGATGTTCGTCGTTGGGATATGGAGCAATGGCGGAATTGGGGCCTTTTCGCGTTACCCCAGACGGAAGAACTCTTAGCCACAATCCATACGCATGGAACCAAGGCAAGTAATTCCCTCATTTATACCCTGAAATTGTACAAATGTTTATTCATCCAGATCTTTAGTCTGCCCGGATTTTTAATTCATGAGCTTAACATGTGTGCAATATGAATTAAGATAGAAGCGCCTTAATTTCATCTGAGATAGGCCTAACATTTCGTATCTGGTAAAACTTTAACATTTCGGAGTATGAATTAACATGTGAATCATAGTTACCAAATTGGAAAATTTCGAGAATATGAATTTTACAGATATTTAAGTATATTAATTTTTTTCTTTAATTTAAATAAATAATTATTATATTAAATTAAAAAATTCAATAAATCTTATTTATTAACAGAGTATTGATTATCTGTGATATCAATCATTAATTCTTCTGGGTTAAGATGTTATAGATGCCATTAATAAAATCATTTTATAGTTTTTTTTTAATAAAAAATTATTATATTTAATGGTATTTTATTTATATTTATAGGTGCAAAATTATTCTACCATTTGGATTTCTATTTTCCGGTTTTCTAATATGTAAATTTATTTATATTTCATTACAAGTGAATAATATATTTTTACTATTTGTAAGTGTAATTTTTCATTTTATAATTTTATTTGAAAAGAAAAATTATTGTTTTAATACTATGTCTAAATTTATTTCTAAGATATATTTTCTCATTTTATAACTTTTCCTAGATTTGCTTTTCCCATTTTATAACTTCTATTTATAAATGCAAATTTATTTTACCATTTGCATTTACATTTTACCATTTTCTAATATGTAAATTTATTTATATTCTATTCATAAATAAATAATTTATTTACTATTGTAATTTTCCATTTTATAATTTTATTTGAATATAAAATTATTGTTGTAATATTATATGTAAACTTACATTTAAATATACTTTTTAAGTTATTTTTTTAGTATACCCTCTAAAGCACATGTATTATTCATTCATGAGTGCCTAAGAGGGAAAGAAATCTAGTACAGAAGAAGTATGGTTAGTGCTCACAATTAGTAATAGAATTTTGATAAGCCAATTATAAATGATAAGATGATTTGTTTATTATATAATTTAAAATTTTAAAACATGGTCTCAATCTTCTTTTAAAACTATAAAAATGAATTAAAAAAAATTTAAAAAATAAAATTTAATAAATAATTATATTTTGAAATTCTAAATAAGTCATGAAAATATTAAAAATAATTTATTTGGAAATTCCAACCCCGTTGACAACTAAATTAGGGCAATAGATGGATATAAAAAATTACTAAAATCACTCGTTATAAATCCTTCCAAGAAGATCAAATTCAATTGAACAGGTGTTTTCCCTAAATTCATCCAATTCAATTGAACAAGTGTTTTCACTAAATTCATCAAATTCATCAAATTCAATTGAACAAGTGTTTTCACTAAATTCGGACTTACTAAATTATGGACAGGACCGAATCGGCGAATTCGCTATTTTTATAATAGGGCAGAACTTGGTAACGATGGTATGAATTAAGATAGAATTCGTCTAAATTTATTAGAGAGTCTACATTTTTTATTTCAGTATACAAAGAACGACATTTATAAAATACTGAATCGTTGACGAAAATATCATTTATTTATTGATTGATAATATGCGTATGTTATACTGAAATCAGATGACAAAATAGTATTTCATTTATATTAGGTTTTTAGTCTTTAAATTTTCTTTTGAATTTAAATTTATATAAATTGACTAAAAATATATTAAATTTTTATAAAAAAATATTATTTTTATTATTTTAATCTATATTTATATACATATCAATTTTTAGACATATATATAAGTTAAATATAAATATTTCATGACATTTTTTTATTCATAAAATAATAATAATAAATCAACATTTTATCTTTGGATTTTAACCAAAAATCATATATTCTTTAGCCATATACAGATAATTTTTAGAAATATACAAATAGCCCATAGTATCCAACTCACTATGATTACAAACTCTTTCTAGATAATGATGTCACCTTAAATTGCTAACGTGTCTGTGTTGCCAACAGGGGCGAACGTATTGTTTCTGGAGTCTCCCGCAGGCGTTGGATTCTCTTACACGAATACAACCTCTGATTATACGCAAACTGGCGATAAACTTACCGGTAACTTGTGATCTTTTTCGGTTTTCTTAAAAAAAAGCCTCGTGTAAGCGATGATGGGAAATCTAAACTTTTTAACGGGGTTTTTGTTTGACTCCAGCTGAAGAATCGTTTGCATTCCTGGTAAACTGGTTCAACAGGTTTCCTCAGTATAAATTTCGAAAGTTTTACATTGCAGGCGAAAGCTATGCAGTTATATAGTTTCCACTACCTAAGGCGCCTGAGCTTCTTTGTTAGTTTCAGATTAGATATAATTAAAATTTTGATGAGAGTAATTGCAAGGCGTTGCGCTAAAATTAATGCACGTCTCATATCTTTAATGACAAGATAATTTGGACAGACTTGTCCTGAAATTTGTTAACAAAATCTTGGTGATTGTAAGACAAACTATGTCAGCGCTGCAAGAAAGATTTCTAAAGTTGATTTAATTTCGAGGGAAACGTTTATTTTTCATTTTAATGATAATTATTGATTGTAGGATATTACATTCCAGAGCTGACTTCAAAAATTTTACAGCACAAAAATTTGTCGCAGGCATCATTTATGAATTTCACAGGAATAATGGTGAGTTCAACTCACACACTTGTGACTTTCAGAAAATATCATCCGTCTCAAATCAAAATACATAAAAAGCGAATCCAACATACAAATTATTTTCTATCCATGAGCATCTGAAGTTTTCGCACATAAAACTTGCAAACTCTACAGAAAGTCATCTTGCTAAATTCTAAAATATGGAAACTTCGTTACACAATCAATCCGAGGCCCGCACATTCAATTTATGCAGGTTGGAAATGACCTAATGAATATTGAAACAGATTTGACTGGAACAATTCAGTACTTGTGGAGTCGTGCGTTGATATCGGATCAAGTCTACGAGAACGTAATTTTCAACTGCAACTCTTCCAATTTGAATGTAGGCTTGTGCAATCATTGGGAAGATCAAGTTTCTACCGAAATGGGAAAAATCAACATTTACAATATCTATGCTCCCATATGCATAGATAATTCATCCAAAATGGCGAGGGTACGTGCAGCTTTTATACATACACATATATATATATAATTTTTTTACATTTATTTTTAATGACATTAACAATCAGAAACCAACCCTCAATCCATGGTCCTTTTTCTATATTTACCAATTATAAGACTTATCGATGAAGTTGTTCTATATTTAAAAATTGTAAGAGTTATAGATGAAGTTACGTCGTCAGCAAACGCCGCCCCATTTCAACTATGGTCTACCTACATATTTATCATAGCACTAGTTTAAATTCCTACTAAACCACAACCCGTCCATCTAATTTTCATGGTATTCCCAAAATATGCAGTAAAGTTAAGTTCAGCTAAGCTCCACAGCCCTCTTTTACATCTTTTCCTATGTTTGACATCTCGAATGGAACAATGCTTTTGCTAAAGATTGACTGTACTTATGATTGATGTGTAAATAGCAAGAAGAAGCAGAAATTCCAGGATATGATCCTTGCATCCACAACTACGTATTCGCGTATCTTAATAGGCCCGAAGTTCAGAAAGCCATACATACAAATGTAACCAACATTACTTATAGCTGGACCCACTGCAGGTACATCAAACTTTAGACCTACTTACTAATAGCATTTTTTTTGTGAAAATTTAAGTTTTCAATCTTCTTATAGCCACTACTTGATGTGCTAAAATATGGTTTCACGTTACTCCACAGCAGTAATGTTCTTTTTTTGGGCGGATATGGTTTCAACTGTCTTACCAATTTATCGTCAACTAATTGCAAGTGGTTTGAAGATACTTGTTTTCAGGTATAATATAGGACAATTTCAATGCCCTAATTTGGAGTCTATTATAAAAAAAAGTTAACTTAGTAAAAATAAGATTGGTTAGTATCTATCGATTTTTATGAAAATTTGTATTAGATCCGTTTCCGAATAATCACTTCAAGCGATCCCTCCACCAGAAACCAAATTTTATGGATGATTCAAGTATTTTATTAACAACCTTTTCTTCCTTTGGCTTTCAGCGGAGACACGGATGCCGCTGTTCCTGTGACCGCGACAAGACTCTCCATCAATGAGCTGAAGCTTCCAATTGAGACTCCATGGTACCCCTGGGTGAATGGGGACGAGGTACATAATAAAATCAGTTTCATTAATTTCACAGATAAAATATTACGATAATATTGATTTGACCTCTACTCAATGGATGCGTTCTCCTGGACGGTGCAGGTCGGTGGATATACTGTGATTTACAAGGGTTTGACATTTGCCACGGTGACGGGGGCAGGGCATCAAGTTCTGGAATTTCAACCGTCAAGGGCTTTAACGTTGTTCAAATATTTTGTGGAAGAAAAAGCCTTGCCAAAATGATCAGATTTGACTGAAATTACTTGCGATCTGGAAACTGCCTACTTAAAATAATCATATTTTATCGAAATTTCACGCAAATAATGGAATACCTGGACGAATTAAACAGATTTTATTGAACTTGCTTCAATTTGAGCTTGCGGACCCGCGCCTGGAGCAGCAATTGCCACAAGTAAATGGTTTCGTACATTGTCTCGTTAGAGATTGTACTCATGAGCCCTGTGGGGACCAAACATCAGTAAAGTTGATTGGAAAGATACCCACCAGTTAAGAAAGTAAACAACAACCCATTATTATCCTATATAGATAAATGTTGTTTTAGCAAATCATTAAAATAAACATTTATAAGAAAAAAAATATATTGATAAATGTTGTTTCAGCGAATCATTTAAATAAATATTTATATAATCTTAAATAAATATATATTTAGATAGGAATATCCACAACAAGATGCAAATCTTGTGGAAACATGTTCTTCGAATCAATTTGGTGTTGTGAGGAAACGGAGGTGACACTGGTCATGGATTTCTTAGACTGTATTGTGTTATGTGATGTTGTCTGTCATCTTTCTTCGCCTGCAACATGATCCCGTGGAAACGCGTTCTTCAAATGAAATTAGCGGTGTTTGATATCGGAGAAGACACTGGCTGTTGATTTCATAGACTGGAAGTTGTTTGTGATCTTTCTTCACCTCCAAGATACGTGTAAAAAGCATAGCATGTAATGGCCATCTGCGATAACCCCATTCTCTCTTTCACCCCTGGCCAAACCTGCAGAAACCTTGTATAACCGCATAATATGTTTCAGGTTTGACACGTTAAATTTAAGAAGATACTGTGCTCTCAAGCTTTACACGGAAAATCTAATTAATACATCCTATAATCCTTACTATAATCAGAAATTTGGAAACCCAATCCTCGGAAATCTTAGGAGACAAGAAACCACGCGTAAAATGGTTGCTTGGATTCAACAATGTAAGTCATAATATACAAAAAGCTTATTAGTGAACGTTTGGGATGTTTTACACATGATTTTTATTATGTTGTTTATTTGAGAAAAGGCAAAGGGTTAAAATTGCGTATTGAAGCTGCAAACATCCCTGTAATCATAAACTAACATCCTTGCGGATGGCAAGTTTTGATGCACAGAAAGATTGACAACTTGAATTGTGTAGATTTTTTGTCGTTGTGTCACATCGCATCGTAAGGGAAGATAATCCGCAATCTGCGAGATTTGGTGCGTTACCAACATTACATATATTTCGTAATATTTCAAAATGAGAGGACGAATATGAAATAAGCCGAATTAAATTAAACAATTCACTTTACTCAGGTCTTTAATTCACTTTAAAGATTTTAAATATAGGAAGAGTGAGAAATACAGCCCCTTTGACTATTTGTTGTAGTGCTCAAAATAAACGTTTTTGAAAATGATAATTTTTTAAGATGTATGAAAATGAAAGTGAGAGTTCTCATTATGGAATGGATAGATTTACACCATCAGTGTAATTATCTTGTTAATCCGATATTTTTGAATGCAAAGCCTCTAAATTTTTTAAAAAGACATTTGGATTCAAATTGTATAGATTTTTTGAAAAACTTTTGTTAACATTTTAAGCCATTTATATTTTGAAACAACTTCAATTTACATATTTTTTTAAAGGTTAATAAATATTTTAACAGTAAAATAGTTATTAATTTAAATAACAATGAATATGAAATATTCTTAATTTATATACATAAAAATCGCAGTTTATTTCTGTTTCTATTTACATTTTACCATTTTCTAATATGTAAATTTATTTATATCTTATTAACAAGTGAATAATTTATTTCTACTTTTTGCAACTGTAATTTTCCACATTTTATAATTTATTTGAAGATAGAAATTATTGTTTTAATATTATGTCCAAATTTACTTCTAAGGTATATTTTTCCTATTTTATAACTTTTCAATTTACTTCTAAAATATACTTTTCATTTTATAACTTTTTTTAATAGGGACATTATTTTTTGTAGTACACCCTCTAAAGGACATGTAATATTCATCCATGACTGTGGAAGAGGGAAAGAAATCTCCTATAGCAAGTACGTTTAGGGCTCACAATTAAGAATAGGATTTGATAAGAAATGGTTAGTTATAGAGTGATTTGTCCATTATATATAATTTAAAATTTAACAAAATAGTTAAAAATTTATTTTTGAAATTATAAAGATCAATTAAAAAAGTGTTAAAACAATGGAATTTAATGAGATTTTTTTTTTAATTCGAAAAAATTAAAAAAGTAATTAGTAATTTGTTTTGAAATTCCAACTTTATTGCCAAGAAATAAAGACAAAAAAAACATACTAATATAAAAAAAACACTGAAATCACTCCTTATAAATAACCCTTCCAAGAAGATCAAATTCAATTGAACAGTCATTTTCCCTAAATTCATCAAATTCCATTGAACAAGTGGTTTCTAAATTCATCCAATTCAATTGAACAAGTGTTTTCCATAAAATCATCTTTCTTATAAAGTGATTGTTTAGGGCCGAATTCGAATTTACTAAATTATCGACCGGGCCGAACGGAATTCGCTAATTTTATAATCCGGCAGACGATGGTATGAATTAAGATGGCATTGGTCTAAATTTATTAGAGAGCCTACATATTTTATTTCAGTATGCAAACAACTACATTTATAAAATATATGAGAAAAATATTATTTATTTATTGATGATATCTGTGTTTATGATAAAATAGTATTTAATTTTTAATATTTTAGTTTAAGTTTTATTATTTGAATTTTAATTTATAAAAAAAATTAATGCATTATGTTTTAACTTGTTTTATACAATTGATTAGTATGTGTGGTTAATTATGATATAATTTCACAAAAAAAATTTAAAAAAAAAATCTGATAAAAATGACAAACTTAAATTCAACGAATTAATTATTATATAAATAAACTAAAAAATTTAAAATATTTAAAAAATAAATTTTATTATTAATTTATATTCATACAGTCAAATTTTAAGTAATTTTTCTCAAAATAAATAAAAACTTAATTTGATTTAAGTTCGGAGATATCGTAAGTTAAATGTTAAATTATTTCTTGGCATTTTTTTTATTCATAAAATAATAAAATTAAATCAAGATTGAGAGAGTTGGCCGCAGCGGATTTCAACAAAAAAATCATATATTTTTTACCCATATACAGATAAATTTTAGAAATATACAAATAGACCCTAGTGTCCAATTCAGTACGATTACAAACTCTTTTCAGATAATGATGTCAGCGTAAATTGCTAACGTGTCTATCCGCAAACGTATTGTTTCTGGAGTCTCCCGCAGGCGTCGAATTCTCTTACACGAATACAACCTTTGATTAGATCCAAACTGGCGATAAACATGGCGGTAACTTGTGATTTTTTTCGGTTTAAGCGATGATGGGAAATCTAAACTTTTTAACTGGTTTCTGTTTGATTCCAACTGAAGAATCCTATGCTGGTTCAACAGTATAAATTCGGAAAGTTTAACATTACAGGTGTGTTGGATTTTTTTGGTAATTTCAAACACAAAACAAGAGAGAAGCAAAAAAATATGTTTGTTGGAGAAGAGAGTTTCACACACCAAAATAAATATTTTGTATTCATTAATCAAACCACTGCATTTACAAATTTCTTTCTCTGCCAGAGGGATTCACCAAGACTGATTAAGATGCAGTAAAAAAAACTTTAGTGCCTCTGAAAATTACTATGTCTCTTCTTTCGCAAAATTACACCACTGTGCGTAAATTTTTTTACATTTACTGGTGTGTAATTTTTTTTACATATGCCCTGCTATTACATACATTTTGTAATGACCCAAACAGTTATATGAATAATTTGCTAAATTACCATGCTAGGTAAATATAAAAACTGGAATTATTACTTTAATTTTTGTGGAAATGTTATTAGTTCAAATGATGGATTAAATAATATTGTAAATAACCTTATGAGAGAAGTTATTTACTTCTGCTTGTCTAATTAAAAGAAATGGTTGCCAACTAACAAAGGGAAGCCCTAACTACTTTTCTTTCCATAGAAATGGGAAAAAGAAAAGAGACCTGGGCTGTTAAGGAACAGGCAGGAGAAAGCAGAAAAGAAAAACCAGAACTAAGAAAGGAGTACTATGTCTGGTGAGGACCAGATGGTACCAGCACTGTTGTGCATTACTTTGCATCGATGTTAGCGTGCATCACCTTGCTAAAGGCAGTGACCTGCAAGTGAGCTTGGGGGAGAGAATCAGGTCTGAGTGACTGATCTCGTGGTTGGGAGGATAGCAAGCTTTAAATGAGTTTCTCCAGGTTGGAGGGTATCAGAAACTAAAGCCAGCTTAGTACAGGTAAGTCCCTTATGACTACAGTATTTAATGAGTAAATCTTTCTTTTAAACCTGTCAGGATTATTATTAATTGTAAATAAGATTTCGTAGTAAGTCTGTGAAGAATATCAATAACTGTAATGAGATTTCATAGTAAATCTGTACAGGGTATTATTTACTGTAAATGAGATTTCATAGTAATCTGTGCAGAATATTATTAACTGTAAATGGGATTCCATAGTAATCCGTGCAAAATATTAGTATCTGTGAGTGAGGTTTTCATGGTACATCGGTATAGGTTACGATTAACTGTACATGCAACTAGTTACAAATCTGTATGACTGTTGCTAGCAGTGAAAAAGAACATATATATATAATGAAACTAAGTGAATCGGTTATCTAGCCCGTTGGATAGTGCTAGTAGAATAATCCTCAGTCCGAATAATTTTCGGACAAACTCAGAAGATATCTGAGAATAACCAGCATTATACCAAAATAAACCTGTCGGAATAATATTATGTCTGGCAAATGTAAAATACGACCAAGTGAAGGATAAACATTATTATGACGCGAACAATAGAAAGCTAAGTAAAATAGGAACTGGGTTCCCTTATAACTGCAGGCTAACACATAAACATATATAGCAACCTTAGGACCAGAGTTGCAAGCCTTAAGGCCGAGGAGCTTACTAGCTCTAGCGCGCCCCGCGCTCCTATCATGAAGCATAGGTAG